>JASANE010000646.1:0-27615 GCA_030248225.1 Trileptium ribeirensis
CCGCTTTTTTAATCGAGATAAATCACATCGGCATCGTCATCATCATCAACGATTAGAGTTAAGCTATTAAGAAAGTCAATCAGTTGCACATCTGTGGACCGATTCGGCACAAGCCATACTGAGAACGAGATAGGAGGTTACTTGAAATAGCAAATTGCCTAAGTTCACTACGTGTTATGTATGTCAAGTTCTACTATGTTCAATTCTAATATATACCGCAGATTTCTGAATCGGTATGCTGCTACAAGCATCGACCTAGATTTTTTTAACAAACTGTTGCCGGGTGAAAATGATAATACTGAAATCGTCTCCTACTTACGTTTAACAAAATAAATTGCTGAGTAAGGCTTTTCTTTTGGTTGGTTGTATTGGAACTTTATCATTGTGTATATATCTTATGCTTCGACCTCGTATGAAACAAAAATGTGGACGATTTTAAACAAAATTTTTAAATCGGAATTCATTTTTGCCTTTTGCCGGAACCGCAACCGGAACACGACCTTCGCAGCAACTGGAACCGGAATTCCGGTTACTTCCTGATGTACACGCAGTCAAATTGCGCGATGGCTGTTTTTAGCCCAATATTAACCGTCATGTTTATTCTTTGAGTTGGATAAAACCAGCTACTATATACGCCTGCAATGAGTAATATTTGTTCGATGATCGCTTGAAGTCCGCTCGCCGTTTGTTGAAATATTTCTACTTTCCAGACTGTTCGAAATAGTAAGGCGTTTTTTTAATTTGTTTGAGATCTGTTGGAAGTTTGCTCGACGTTTGCTAAGTTTTATTTGATAAGAAAATACATTCGATAATACAACACTCCATTGGCATTTGCGTCATAATTCTATATTAGTAACCAGCTTTGCCAGTTGGCAAATGCGGTAAAATTTCAGTCGTACAAGAAGAAAGAACATAATTGAATCTATAACTCGTCTTACCTTTGATTTAAATTGTCGCAATATACGTTTTCTAATATTTACATGAACATAGCTTGAAAATTCTCGAACCGTATCCAACTGCATATTCCGCAAAAGTAGTGCCAAGCGTTGCGCATTGTCGTTTGTGTTGCAGAAACACACAAATTTGGCGTCCTTTTGGGAGCAGTCTGAAAACACAAATTCTGAAAAAAGAAGTTTTACATATTAATCCCGCAGAAATCACGTCTGTTGTCTCCCGCGAAACAGTATATTTCCCCAAATTTAATTGAATTCTTTGATATACGGCGAAAAAACTGAAGTTAAGTACCATTGTTATTTTGTGTAAAAATGTCGACCGAATTCGTACTATGTTAGGTATTTGAAAAGAACATTGATGTAATATTTAAAAATAATGGCGGAATTTGGAGGGTCTAAGGGCACATCACCGGCTATAGTTTCCCCAAAAGTGAATAAAAAACGAAAAAGGAAAATTGTGCAACGAATAGAAATAAGCCAAATTTATAGCTGCATTTTTCAATTTTTTGTGATTACCCATTTTTTGTGTATTGGGCGATACGCAAATAGACGACAGGCGACAGATGTGTTAGCTTGCCAACACATTTTTTATTTTAAAGGCCACTGTGTATTGTTTAAATTCGAGGTAATCGACAAAATTTTGTCACCGACGCATTCTTGGTGCGGCAAAACGTAAACACATTACTAACTGGAATCGCAGCACAGATGCACAACCCATATCGTGCCGATTTCTCTGCAGTTAGGAGCCAGTTGGATTAGCGTAGCCGAACAAGTTCTTCGTGTGGCTCTAGAACAATGGCAGAGTCTGCTGCTCCTGCAGCAACCACCGCCTTGTTGTTCCTGCCGCAAAGGTAGGACCACCACAAGCTGAAAACGACAACTCCTCAGGAACGCAGAACCATCCTTCGTTTCGAAATCACCGTGGTACTGGCAAAAGAACGCACTAGACTTGAATGCCCAAAAAGAGAACTGCAGAACTGGTGGTGCAACATTATCAACACTAGGCTACTCAGCAATTACGCGGTCAGGCAATGAAATGGTGCATGTTGTTCAGTTTTACATATATATCTGGTTTCACATCATACAATAATTTACCATAATACAATCTGGTATTGTGGCATAGACGCCAATCTGTGTTTGTTCAGTTACACCGAAATGTAAAACTTACCTTTCAGCTTGCCAAAAATGAAGCCGTTGATAACATTTAACTCAACATAAATCAGAGTCGTGTGGCTATAATTAATTTATCTAGACTCTACAATTGGTATTCCCAATATACCAATATTTTCACCGACCATAACTCAAATTTTGACACGCATCTATATCAAGTTTTACTTTCAGGCCGTTCAGAAATAGCATCAATAATTACACCTGCAGTTATGGTCAGAAAAAATATTCCACGAATCGTTTGAGAATAATAATTCGTGAAAATAAATTAAACTGCTGTTAATTTTTTGTTAACTGTTCGCCAATTTTTCTTGAACCATTCGCGAAATTTGATTTAATTTTGCCGTGACTGTACCGGACAGATAAACAAGTAAAAGCATGGCGTGTAAAATATTCTTACAGAATTATAGCTCTTAACAGTTAAAATGTCATGTACCTTTTAGAAGTTGCAGACATGCAAGAGGTTTGTATTTAGCATCACAAATAGCATACTGTTGTACAAGTTCGCTCGGCAGTGTGAGGCTGCCTGCAGTCAAGACTAAAAGTAAAAATACAAATAATTACATTAGCATACGTCTAACGTACATAATATGGTGTAAAAATACAAGATGTTCGCTGTGATCGTTTGGTTATGGAATGTTGTATAATAGTACATACATAGTTTGTTTACGAGGCCAATGTATTTCCGAGAAAATAAAATAAAAATATGCTTTAGATTACAAAAAAATAATCGAGACCAGTGCTGTATAAAATACTTCCAAGTCAAACTGAACCATACAAAAGATATGGTATGATCAAGAACATGTCCAAGGAGTTATAAAACAATTAAATATTACTGGTTAAGAAAGAGATTTATTATATACAAAATTAACCAAGTTTCAATTTGTAAGAGTTATTGTGTCATTTGTAAACTGTGATTATAGTGGAACACCGGATATTACACGGCTAACCTACAACAGGATATTTCGTTTTCGCTGCGGAAAAATATATTTTTCTGTTGTCGTCATAGGTGTAATTATATAAAAATGGCGACAGCCTGATAATTCTACTTTAATTTGGACTCTTGTATGGTCAAATTTGACAGACTTATTATCTATCACATTGGAATCTAATGCGCTGAACTAGCGCATAATGTGCAAGTACAAATTCTTTGCTCGTTTGTTGGTAGTACAGCGCTTCACTAAATTGAAGGGTTTGCGCATCTTTTTTTGTGCGAGGCGGAATGGAACGTAGTTGTGCCCCTTCGCTTTGTATTTGTGTTGTGATGTCTTAATTAATTTTACAGAGGCACCGAATGCAAAACGAATTCACTGTCCACAGTCCTATCATCAACTCTCTGTTATAAATTTTTTCCAGTTTTCGAGCTATGACCCAGAGTTTACAGAAATTTGTGAAATTTTGACAAAGTAAGTTTCGTACTTATTCGGTGTGAAAGACTTAGTGCAATTAATCCCGTTAAACACATTTGTTTCATTGTTATCATTTGTTTCACGTTTGTCAATATCAGGTTTGTATTTACACTGTGGGACGGTGCCAGATTTGAATTTGGTAAATTTTAGCAACGAAACAGTCAAGTATTGACACTTTTTCAATATAAATGTATGTGTGTGATTAGAATGCGTCTATAGGTTTTCGTTACTACTGAATACGATAAAAGTAGCTGTATTTGCGTGGTTATACACTAGATAAGGCCAGTGCTAAGGGAACAATAACGTAAAAATAACTTTTCTTAATTGTGGCTTAAAAATTTCAAAATTTTTTGGCTTTTGGCCATTGTAATAAGCGGGTCATATGGTTTTGCTATGTTATTAAAATGACTGTAGCGCTGTCAATAAAATACTGCCGCTGTATTACGGCTATAATGAGACATGCTGATCTATACCACTGGGTGGGACTTATTCCCAACTACCGTTGGGTATTTATTGCAGTAAATTCGAAAAAAATACACAATTTTTATACCAAATCCACAACGTTATTGAAAGAAGACGTAAACCATTATGCTATTTTGCAGCAATATAGTAACCTACGTAGTTCACAATTCGCCGACCTAAGCACATAATATAGAGATATTATTGATTACAATATAATAGAACTTTTCGATAAAGGTAACAGTATTTCGGAGCTTGACCAAGTTAGCGTGTCTGTGCAAAAATAACATATCACAGAAACGATTTTACGCACTATAGTTTCATAAACTGCATAGCCAAACGTAAATTATGTGAAAGAGTTCTTATATGAATAAATTATTATGGTAGGTATTCTTCATGGTCATAATCAGCGAAACAGTTAACATGTGTTGATATCGTATGGGTGCCCTAGATAATATACAGTACTCACCAAACATGAGTGTCACCTTTCGTACGAACGAACATCGAACAGAAATCGAACACAATTTATTTATTCTCGAAGACAACTCGAACAAACTTCGAACAGCTCTCGAACAAATTTAAAAATCGCGCCAATATTCCGAACGCGTCTCGTACAAATTTCGAACATATTTCGAACAAAATTTTAAATTTATCGAACGAACATCGAACAAATTTCGAGCGAACATCGCACGAACAGCACCCATTTTTGGCGAGTACTGTGGGTGTTATATTAGCTGATTTGCAAGAATTGAGTTTATCCAGCGCGCAAGGCGAAAGTCCGATAAAATATGATGTAACGTTTTCTTCCTAACAGCATATGCACGTTCAGAATCATTTTGCGACAAACAACAATATTGCGCTAATGTCTATGATTTGTACAGAATAACGTAATTAATGTAAGTTACATTTTGCTGTGAATATACGCCTAAGCGGCATACACAAATATGTCTTGATTCTGGAGTTGGCATCAATCTAGCATAGTAAAAAATAGGATTTTCCTGTCAGCACTCCCCAGGCGGAAATTCGTCAATTTTAAAGATGCAGCGATTTGGGTACCATTCGACTAAGCGCCGCGAGCTGAGTCAAAAAATATCCGTTATATTAAACTATACATTTATCGAGAGAAATTTCGTTTCGAAAATTTTGGATACCAAGAAAGAACCAATGACAAAATTCTCTGTCATACAAATAGCCACAATGGATATTTTTGGCTCAACTGGTCCAGCTGAGTCGAATCGTACCAAAATTTCATTCATGAATCTCCAAAATTGACTAATTACGGCCTGGGGAATAGTAAAGACTAAAAAATTCCAAATTAACTAAGTCCAGGGCCCAGTCGAGCGACGTTTGTTTTAATCATGCTGCTGTCACTTAGATCCTCCTATCTGAAATACGCTAAATATACTGAGTCAATTATATAATAATTAGTCAATATATTAGTTTGCTGCGTATTGGTCCCTTAAATCATTGAACACATTATTGTATATATATAGGCTGCGGATGAATTCACGGTATGTAGAAATCCTGCCAAACCTTGCAAATAGGCTACAAAAATATTATGCCACACTGGTCGCTGCAATAAACCCATCTACTGAAACCATCGAACTCAAATGATGAGATGAATGCGAAATTTAAGAGATTGCCCATTACTTCTCGCTGCTATGCGTACAAATAAAAACAAGGTGCATCAGATGCTACTGCTACTACGACATAAAGACAGACATTTAGACCCCAACGTCGATCAGGTAACAACGCACTGTATTTAACGTATTATTTAGAATTGTGGTATGGCGGTTGCGGTAATGGTGTTCAAATTTAAATTAGTCGGTTTGATGTGCACAATTATTGAAGCAGTATTTTCACGATGTTTATATAAATAATTCTTTGTCCTTTGTATTTATAAGTAAATTTAGTCTGATTTTAATAAATTCGGCTAAAATTCAGAATAAATGTTATAAATAATGGCTACCAATAACGATTTTTAACATAGAATATAATAATTAAAGCTATATACAGTAAGGAATCGAAGCAACTGTCACAAGCGAGTCAGCATCGAGCATGTACGGTTGGTTACCTTTTGTTACTGTTTGTTTGTCGTTACCATTGTCAGCCGCATCCAACTGTTGTGCAACAGGTTTTGCTACGCTCGTCTTCACAGATTGAGCCCGATATAATTTCGGCATAAACAAATTCATTTGCTGAAGACGTTCAGGATCATGAGATAATGTAGCAGAAAGCAAAATTTTCTGCAGAGGGATATGATTCTGAAAAACATATAAATTGTTAAATACATATGTGCAATTACATAACGCACATGAACAATGATCTAAGATAAAATCTTGATACGGGAATATGAAAGCCAGTATAGCCATGTGCAATATTATATCGTCGTTGTTCACTATTAATGACGATACACTGACCCAGTGTAAAGCAAAGAAATTTCGTAGTGTTAAGCGTTGAAAAACTCAAGACCGACGTATTTAAACCAAATATGCAAGTAATATGCTCAATCACCTGCCAAGGTTTAGTATTCACACTAAATTAATAAAAAAACAAGATATAAATGGGTCATTTCACGAAACCATGTCATTTTAGTCGGGGGGGCTACATCGGTACTTTTTGGCCCATACCACCAGTCTTTTGTAAGGAAATTTAATGTCGCTGTGAGATGTAGTAATAGCATATCCGACGATCATAACGAGGTATGGTGGACCTCTGTGCCCCAAACACAGCAGGAGCCAGAGGCCCTCAACACGGGTTGGCCAAGTGAAGCCAAAAACACATGTCCCAATATAAACGTTCGCCGTATCGCTAGCACGTGATACATATGTGTGTTTTTCATTTCACTGTGATCCATTGGTATTTGCTAATTTTTCCGGAAAAACTTGGGAGTAAGCATCGACACTGAAGCTGACGTCAAGCTTCCGAAAATTTTTTCGTGACATGTAGCCCCCCGTCCAAGGTCAAATCTTGCAGCTTTCAGACGCTGGTAAATAACGTCAAAGTGCACTAGCGCCAAAAATGCTATATAACGGTAATCGTAATCAGTACAGGTGTTATTGAAAAAAAAGAATATCAGCGTCTGTCCATGTGTTATTTCATTATGAGGTGGCATAAAATGCCAAAAATGGGGTATGCAAAATGTAGCCCCCCCCCGACCTGACCAAACATAAATTTAAAAAAGCCAAAATTAGCATCCAGTGTTACAATAGGCAAAAAGAAAGACAAAAAAAAAAGCCCCCCCGCCCCCGGATATAAACATAGTAAAGCCCCACTAGAATCGACCCATCTATTAAAAATTTTTAATAAAAATGTAGCCCCCCCGACCTGTAGCCCCCCGACCGCATGTATAATAAAAGTAATCGAAGGTCGCAAGAATCATATTAGTATATAAGTTCATCATCATTGCACTATGATATGGGGCCGTGCTGTTAACTGGGCAGCTAGGGAACCCTTCTGCCTGCCCGAACATCGATTACACGCATTGTTCTTGGTATCATCACTTAAATGTAAGCTAGTCATAGATCAATTGTATTTGTTTTACACCAGCTTACATCTAGAATGTATAGAAGTAGCTAAAGTTTGACGCGTTGCATGTTGTAGGAAGCTGTAGCCCCCCCCCCCGACCTGAGCTGTAGCCCCCCCCCCGACCTGAGGTGTAGCCCCCCCCCCGACCTGAGGTGTAGCCCCCCCCGACTCAACATATCGGGGTGCCATTTTTTACAAGGCCTAAGGATCGGCCTGAAATTTTTTCTCAGACGTCCCCCGCTCATGGTTGGTTTGTGGTTTGTGAGCATAAAATGGTATCTGTAGGTGCTGTCTCCGTTGCGCTAGAAAAACTTTTGCGACAGGCTTGTTCTAAATTGGTCGATTTTTAACCCCAAGAATGCCCTAGCAGCATCAATTTTAGGTCGCAAGTGCTCCAAATGGCTTGACGAGGACCATTTTGGTCCGACTTGCATAAAAACAGACCATGGTTCGCGTGTCACTCCGTCAACCTACAGAATAATGACTTATTTCGGATTAAAATTTGACCCCAGGGGGGCCCTTTCCAACCCCTGTAGCAGGTTTCAGGTAGCTCGTTTTGCATAGAGACATCGATATTCGAAAAATTCGGGTTTTTTTTACATCGGAAGGGGTCGAGACACAGTACATTCGAAAACGTTTCATTTTGGCTTCAAAAAGTGGTGTTTCAAAAGCACATGGTTTCGTGAAATGACCCAAATAGATATGTAGCAGTCACTGACCATGGTGTGACCGTGATAAATTAAACATACACAGACAAAGTCATCCTTCCGCAAAAGAACGGGTGCAAGGGGCCAACCTCTATATTTAGACACTACTCCATTCTTAAAACGCGACACCTTCACTGAGCATACTCCCTATCCTGAGATCTTTTGGTCGGCAATAAAAAAATGACGGTGAAGTTCATAATTCATAATAGTTGTATTTAAATGCATCTAAAACATACCTTACGAAGCAGAAATCAATATATAAACAATAAAACTGAACCAGATTTTATGTATGTATACCTATCATCATCAAATTACGTTAAACCGAAGAAAACAAAACAGATAAGATTGTAGGACAAAATGCGCTCACAATAGAGTAAGCGGGGAATGCGTTTCAAAATGCAGCTTCTAGTGATGCTTTTATGTAAATGTCATTTTCTTGGACGTATATAATAAATCGTTTTCGTACTAAAGATAGAATGATTAAAAAATTGAAATAAAATCTTGCTTTTATGGTTTCGTTATATCCAAAACATCATACTACTTTGTCAGACCGAATTTATAAGTAAAAATTCACCATCTTTAAAACTTTATTCGGGTATAAAATAACGCTCAAAAATTGTCCCGAATGACTACATTTGCCGAAAATGTGGTACTGTTTTTAAAAATTAAGCCAGCGCTGCTCTCTGGTATTTCGGGAAAATATGTCTTCCTAATGATCACGAAATATATTGGAAAAATGCATACTTTTAGTCATTGTATGCACTTTATTTATTTTCTAAGCAGCACGTGCTTTAATATACTATTAATGTTTATCTAGTAGGTATTAAAACAAAATAGTAAGCTCGAGCTTACTAATAAATCTTTTGTTAAATCTTGTGTATTTTTCTCTCCTCCTCAAGTGAGTTTTAACTTCTCAGTTATTCCGAGAATATTTAGTATGTGCAATTAATGATGTGATACATACCTTAGATAAATTATCTAGCGATAGCAAACCCGGAGTATAACGTTCTGCCCAAGAATTCAACGGCTCAAACAATGGATATAAACTTGCTGACAATCCCACCGATGAAACTGCGTTGCCTTCGTCATTTTTCAATTTGGAGTCAAAAGACCTATGTACATAAATACACAATAACATTCTAGCTAAGCAATATAGAAACAAAGCTACATCTAGACTATTAAACAAGCTATTCAGAATGTATAAAAGCAAATTGTGGAATTCATCATTTAGAGCAATGAGTTTGCCCCCGGACCTTGCCTCTCCGCCAGGTGGACGCTCCCCCTCTGAAAATGCGAGCATCCTCCCCCAGTACGCATGAGTCCCCTCTTCCTCACCCCCTGTTTGGAATTCCTGAAAACAATGGATTCTGGGTTGACCCATGAATATCCGGCCAACCATGGGTCCCCCATTTGGTTTCCCTCCCTTGATTCAGGTTTTGCGACAATGGAGTGATGGTATCTCACAGTCCATGATTTCATTGATTTCACTCACTGGTATTGACTCCCTCCACTGGACCCCATTTGAGTCACAATGCATTCCTTTCACCATAGTAATTCTAACTCATTTCAGCTACACCCTTCAATTCCATTCCACTTACATTGAATTCAATTCAGTTCAATGCATTCCAGCCATTGCATTCCATTCCATTTGAGTTCACTCCACTCAATTCCATTCCATTCCAATCAGTCTGATGATGATTTCTATTTGACTCCATTCTATTCGATTCCATTACACTATTCAATGATTATTTGATTCCATTCTATTCAATATAATTCAATTGATTCATGTCATTACATTCCATTCCATTCAATTACATTGAATCCATTCAATTCAGTTTTGTGTCATTGCATAACTATTTTTGTTTGATATTTTTTTGATTCCATTCAATTTAGTTCACTTGAGTCCATTCCATTCCGTTTGATACCATTCTATTCAACTATTACATTCCTGTGATCTGATTATATATAATAAGTACAATATAATTTCAAGTCACTCCACATTGCAATGGAAGGTAGTTTGATGATAGTATAGTAATATTTTAAAGAACAAGTTAATAATTATATTCAAACGCAGTTGTGATTAAGTGTGACCACCAGGCTAACGTTGACACCATATTCTTAGAATCGCCCTCAACAATTACCTGCGGGAAGACGGGGCCCTTATTTAGGAATACGGGCCCATATATAGAAATTATGGCATGTGAGGTACATGTCCAATTGCGAAGACGCTACTTGTGACACCAGTTGACCACCCAGCGACTTCGTACGGACGAAAAATTTAGGGTCAATTTGGGATCTACTACGAACGACCGCGCTGGTGTACTGTGAGCATTTTTATTTTTAAATATGTACTTATACATTATAATTACTATGAATGTACAAATTTGTTGATGTAATCCTGCTATTTATATAAGTGTGAAATTATAGAAAATAGATGTAGCTATTGATAGATGGGACCTACAGTTAGTAATTGCTTTAGCTTATATATCGTTATTTTAGTCTCGACGAAAATTATTAAAAATATGTGTTCCATTTAATTATTCGCTATATGAACTAACAAAAATACCAGTCTTACTCGCATGAATTATTGTCTATTTCATACAATGTCGGAATATCATCGCTACGACGAACTGAACCTTGAAACTTTCGGTGAGAGCCTTGTACGTTAGCCACTATACTGTTTAAGAGTTATTGCTCGGTTCCTTAAGGAAGTTCACAACGCGAGTCGTACGACAAAGTCGTTTAGCGCATCACGTCGCAAAGGCGATATATCGCGTACAACCGTGTGACTGTATGCGGGAAAGGGTTCATATCGGTAGAGACATTAATCACTATAATTTCGTTGGTCCAAGTCAAGCTAAGTGGCGTATCTTCAACAAACAACATCTTAGTGCCGGGGTTCAGGAGTCGGCAGCCCTTCGATTTAGCCTTGGGATTATTACATGCTTAACATATAGACCTTAGCTTAGGCTACGACTGAGTCTTAGGCTTAATATATCGAGCACGACATAGTCTACATATAGCTTACACCCTTCAGTTTGAAATCTTCGCATTGTGTGACAAGTTTTTGCTCAAATTTTCTTTTTCTTGCCAATTTTGATAATCAACATAAAATTTTCTGAAAACATTGAATGGTTTAGCTGGGGGAGATATCTTTTGAGTTTATAACTTTTGAAAAAATATATAATAATTATTTGTAAACTTACTGTCTAATTGCTTTTACGATTAGACCAAATTACAATCTGCAGACGGTTAGTGAAACAATTAGTACTGTGTTAATAATTACGTTATAATATCTATATAGTTTGAAATTCTACGATCATGTTAAGATTACCCAACAATTCAGTGACCGAACAAAGTTTTATACCTCAAAGCCTAAGACTAATTAATCTAAACCTAAAAATAAACCTCAAACTTATGTTTTAAGCCAAAAGCCAAATATTAAGTCTCAGCCTAAGCCTTAATCTAACATCAAATTTTGGCCTTACTTCACTCGTGACAAGTTTCTCTTTAGTTCTTATTATAGGGGTAATATTTGACGAGATCACAATTTTAGCAGTATTGTTATGTTGTTAAACCCAAACTTGTTATTTCATACGGCAAAGTTGATTTTATGTTGAATAGAGTTCATTCGCGGAGTGTTTAAGAAATATCGCTCGTACTCTCTTAAAATTTGTATGATGATAATTTCATACAATTATTGTGTGACGTTATTATCCTACAATTTGTATAGAAAATAACACAAATACAGACAATTGTATGGCGACCAAATTCAACATCAATTATGCACCAATTTGTACGTTATGTATGATTATGCCAACATAAGTTGTGAGAAATTGACCACAATAAATGTATGACGCACTGTACACAATTTGTATGAATTGTAACACAGGATGTATATGATTGTTTACATATATTTTGCATGAATTTACACATAAGATTTGTATGATTTGTTACACATTACCTTGTATGAAATTACATACAACATATGTATGATAAATAGTACATGATTTTCATGAAATTGCATTCAAAAATGTATGATTATTTGCACAGAATTTGTATGAAGTTTCAGATAATAAATGTATGTTTTGTATCAC
Source organism: Trileptium ribeirensis (assembly GCA_030248225.1). Taxonomy (NCBI): domain Eukaryota; kingdom Metazoa; phylum Nematoda; class Enoplea; order Enoplida; family Thoracostomopsidae; genus Trileptium; species Trileptium ribeirensis. The sequence goes on from JASANE010000646.1 coordinate 12,321, forward strand.
GAAAGTTTTTAAATTTATATAAAGCAAATATGTTATAAAATTTAAAATTAGTACAAAAATTGCAATTATGTAAAAACATTCATACATTAGTTGTATCTTATTTCATACAAATATTTGTAAAAATTCGTTCATTAGACATATCCCATTTAATACAAAAAGTATGAAAATCCATGCATTAAAAATATTTTATTTCATGCAAATAAATATAAAAATTCTTACAAATCAGATATTATTTTTATACAAATACATATTAAAATTGATACATTGTATATACATATATATTCAAATACATACAATGCATGCATGGTAATTGATACAAATATATATGAAGATTTTTACATTATGCTGTATATTTTGTACTATAAAGTGATAAACTTCTGTCAACTACAATAGTATTTTTGATACAAACGAATCTGAAAATTCATCAAATTTTATACAAAATTATTCAGGTATTCAGACATTACAAATGTATGAACTGTCGCACTTAAAATGTGTATGTAAACCAGGCCACACAAATAATGTACGACACTGTACACATACATGTATGACATATAATATTAATTTTTAAGAGGCTATGGTTTTGAATTAAATTACTTGTAGTAGTACAGAAGAGGTATATATGTCCAGTTTACCAAATATATCGTGAGAAAGGTATATCACAGTGTCGGGTTTTTGTAGTTGATATATTTTAAATATTTTTCGTTTTCAATACAAATCGTTGCTTTGAGAAAATGTGTCAGAATATATAGTCTATTCGTGGTAGTGAGTGAGACAATGGGTGCATCCAGCATTTTGTCTTGGGTCTGAGGTCCGATCTCCGATGTCGTGGAAAGGTTCCCATACAAAAAAACTACGTCCCACTGTCACTGCAGGTTCAGAGATATCCGTTCTTTGGGAGTATCAACAAGGGACCCTAGGTAAACAAAATTTTTGTTGACCAGACCTCGGTGCTAGGGAACCCGAAGAGTCAATAGTTAGAGTCTTATTTCTAGCAGCGAAATTAGTATTAAGCAAGTCAAACATTTTATATTCAATTTACACCTTCAGTTTGTCGAATATGAACAAAAGTTCTAAATTAGTATGGAGTAATTAAGCAAGTCAAACATTTTATATTCAATTTACACCTTCAGTTTGTAGAATATGAACAAAAGTTCTAAATTAGTATGGAGTAATTAAGCAAGTCAAACATTTTATATTCAATTTACACCTTCAGTTTGTAGAATATGAACAAAAGTTCTAAATTAGTATGGAGTAATTAAGCAAGTCAAACATTTTATATTCAAGTTACACCTTCTGTTTGTAGAATATGAACAAAAGTTCTAAATATGCAGCTGAGAAAAACGTTATAACGAAAACGCCGCCTTGATTGCAAAACAAACGACGCGTAGTTGTTTTACAAATTCGTAGCAAATTCATTGCATACGTCTTTTGAACATTATTCAAACAACAACCATCGCAGTCGCACAATACGTCAGTCAGACAATTATACAATCTAAAAATCGTTGAGCCAAATTTGGTGAAAATGAAACAAATTTGGTTCAGTCTAAGTAAACTGGGGCCTGGCTCAAATAGAGCTGGCCATAGCTGGCTCAAAATGAACCACATTTGGCCAGAATGAGACAAATTTGGTGCAGTCTAAGTAGCTTGGCTCAAATAGAGGGGGGCCCAGGTGGCTCAAAATGAACCAAATTTGGTGATAATGAGACAAATTTGGATCAGTCTAAGTAGCTTGGAGCCTGGCTCAAATAGAACTGGGCCCTAGCTGGCTCAAAATGAACCACATTTGGCGAAAATTAGACAAATTTGGTTCAGTCTAAGTAGCCTGGCTCAAATAGAGGGGGGCCCAGGCGGCTCAAAATGAACCAAATTTGGCGAGAATGAGACAAATTTGGATCAGTCTAAGTAGCCTGGGGCCTGGCTCAAATAGAACGGGGCCCTAGCTGGCTCAAAATGAACCACATTTGGCGAGAATGAGACAAATTTGGTGCAGTCTAAGTAGCCTGTGTCAAATAAAGCGAGGCCCCAGGTGGCTCAAAATGAACCAAATTTGGGGAGAATTAGACAAATTTAGTTCAGTCTAAGTAGTCTGGGTCAAATAGAGCGAGGCCCCAGGTGGCTCAAAATGAACCAAATTTGGTGAGAATTAGACAAATTTAGTTCAGTCTATGTAGCCTGGGGTTTGGCTCAAAAAGAGCGAGGCCCCAGGTGGCTCAAAATGAACCACATTTGGCGAGAATGAGACAAATTTGGTGCAGTCTAAGTAGCCTGGGTCAAATAGAGCGAGGCTCCAGGTGGCTCAAAATGAACCACGGGAGAATTTGAAGTGAGATTCAAAAATTTATAATGTAGCCTGGGGTTTGGCTCAGATGGAGCGAAGCCCCAGGTGGCTCAAAACGCCCAGATTGGTGAGATGAACAATTTAGTTCAGTCTAGGTAACCTGGGGCCTAAATAGGCGAGATAGAGTGGGGGCCCAGAAAGAGGCTCGGAATGATCCAAATTTGGGGAAAGCAATTTTTGGGGGGGCAGAAGCAGGAGGTCAAAAATGATGCCGAGGGCCAAAAAAAATAGACAAATGTAGCACAAAACAAAAAAGAACAAAAAACAGCCTGGGGTTTGGCTGAGCAAAAGAGGAATGAACCACATTTGGCGAGAATGAGACAAATTTGGTGCAGTCTAAGTAGCCTGGGTCAAATAGAGCGAGGCTCCAGGTGGCTCAAAATGAACCAAATTTGGTGAGAATTAGACAAATTTAGTTCAGTCTATGTAGCCTGGGGTTTGGCTCAAATAGAGCGAAGCCCCAGGTGGCTCAAAACGAGCCAAATTTGGTGAGAATGAAACAAATTTGGTTCAGTCTAAGTAACCTGGGGCCTGGCTCAAATAGAGTGGGGGCCCAGGGAGGCTCAAAATGATCCAAATTTGGTGAGAATGAGACAAATTTGGTACAGTCTAAGTGACCTGGGGCCTGATTCAAATAGATCGGGGCCAAAGGTGGCTCGAAATGAGCTAAATTTGGTAAGAATGAGACAAATTTGGTTCAGTCTAAGTAGCCTGGGGTTTGGCTCAAATAGAGAGGGGCCCTAGCTGGGTCAAAATGAGCCAAATTTGGCTCAGCCTTTTTGCAGTATAGGAGCTTCTCTAACCTAATATGTATAAATCCAAAAATGTATATAAATATTATCTGCGAGGTATTTGCGATTTTGATACCATTTATAATCAGCTCTGCGAGCTTAAAATCTATTGACCCCTCTAAAATTATAGGGAACGTGGGTAAAGCCTAAATTTTTTAGTACAACCACTTGATATTAGAGCGCAGGGAAGTATCAAATTTTCTCTTATGCATCCTTGATTCTACGAATACAGTTATACAGGAAAAAATTATTTTGCAACAAAATGAGGTACAAACAATTTCGTGTCAAACTATTCATTCAAACTGAAGGCTGATTTTTTTGGAAACTCACATGCAGAATCGCAATTTAATGCAGTAGCACCATAACTATGCCACAAATCATGAAACATCGCATTGCAATGGTATAACCTTTATCAAAGGCGGAACCTGTTGGGATTTATTTATGCATGCTCCCACGGGAACAATAGGTACCCAAGTTCGGTCGCCTGAGGTGGTGGTAGATCATACGTGCACGATGTCCAAAGTCCCATGGGGATGGGAAGTGCTTACAGGGGTATTTTCTCCAGGGGGATTCAGCCGGTCGGCGGAGGTCGTCAAGGGAAATAAATTTTCGAAATTTTTTGAAACACTAAATTTTTTTGCAATTTTACCTCTTTTTACTAATTTTCCTCTGATTTTTGTGTTGTTTTTCTCAATCTTTGCCTCGATTTTTGTCTACTTTAACCAAAATGACCCGCGTGACTTGGACGCGCGGGAAGGGGTTGTTGCGGCGCCTCGGGGGAGTAGTGCTGAGCATCGGATAGGGGAGAGGCGGTACCTCGGAGGGAGGGGGGGAACGGTCGGTGCCTAGGGAGTGGGGAAGGGGAATACTGTGCTTCAGGCCCACCGTAAAATCCTGGATCCGTTACTCACGATACGTTGATGTTCCTTTTGCATTTCCTCGTTCCTGTTGTGAATATCAGATTTACCGATGATTCAATCCTTTGAATTTATGAATATTTTAAAACAAAATTTATTCATTCTCTCATACTTTTTATTCATTCTATTTTTCTTTCTAACTTTTCATGTATATCAAAAATTATTCACTGATTAAATATCAATACTGTTTGCTATATATTTGTATGGAATGGGTCGACATTTATACCCATGTTGGACAGACGTACAGCGTATTTTCTTTACACTGGGCAATACTAAACTTCAAATCGTCAGGGAAATTGGGTCGAAAACTCTAGATCATACATGCTGACGGTCCGAGTTCTCGGAGAGATCGCCATAGTCGGCGGGGAAAGGTGCTGCTCCGCACCAGAGGGAGTCGGTAGGGTGGACCACGGCCTCAAGGTGGAGGGGTCAAGGCGTCAGAGGGATCAAATGCTTTGTCGTGTATGCTCTAGATTCAAGATTAAACGAGGGCTTTGGTGTTATGCAATTCTACGTTCATAAGCATACACCCTATCGACGAGTCATTCATAGATTGTAATACGAACCGTTGTACAATAGTGTGTAATACGGAAAGTACGCGAAAACACTAGTGCCCAGCAGGCAACAGCTAACCGTATCAACACATACATTTCAAATATGCTTACGAAATACGGTCCCAAATTCAAAAATTTATAATTTAAATCATTAAACTTTAAACATTTTCCACGTTCGAATTATTCCGCTGGATCATATGTGGAATGAATCCTATAGAATGCAATGACCGTTCCAGGAAGTTATATATAATTAACGATTTATGTATTTCAGTAAAACAATATATCATCGATCCCAGATTGAGTTAAAGCTATTAATTGTAGTTGCAATTTCATGCAATATAAATATTATGTCAAAACATTAATAGACACAAGGATATATGCTCATTGGGTAGGTAGATTATCTCCGTCTGAGGCTTGGGCTCCCCGTCGGCACTAGCCGACTTCCCTAGCCCCTAACGGCGTAAAAATCAACCCTTCTACCGCCGGCCGGCTGACCCTTCCCTTTGGGGTCTGCTCCAAGACCCAGCTATCCGACCTAGGACTTAGGACCTTGATCATGTATGAATACCAGATGATACATTGGTATGGCCATTTGGGAAACAGTTGTTGTAACATCTTTCGTTAAGAGCTGTATCCACGTGCTGACCCGGTCTGATTCAGTAGCCGAAAGCACTCTCCTTCTCACCGTACTTTTACATAACATGTCAGCGGTTTTGTCTTCTTTGTTTGATCAGCTCTTTCGCAGAGACGCAGCCAAAATTCAAGTGCATCTACTAAAGCATAGGTTTAAAGTTTCGTCGACTTAGGGATGCAGATGGTCGGCGAGGGAGAGGCAAGAAGAGGTTAAGTTGGAGCCGTCAGGAAAGCGGCAAATATGGCTTGAAGGCGGTCCCACTCTAAAAAGAATAATCGGTTCCTTTCCATTACTCCCCCAGCCCGAATTTGCCCAAAAATGGTCAGATTTTGGAAATTTTGGAATTTTTGTGATCCTCGAAACCTCCCCTGATCATTTTGACCAAAAAATTGAATTTTTAAAATTTTTTCTTAAAAATTGGATTTTTACCCATCATTCGACGCGGATTGACGAGCTGAATCTAGTGGTGTTATTTATAACGGAATCCGATAAAAGCATCCTAAGTTATGGCAAAAAGTGTTCAATTGCTGAGCCTCTCAGCCTCCGATATTTTTGGCCATAACTTAGGATCCGGTTATTGGATCGCGTTATAAATAACACCATTACGCTGAGTTCGTCAATCCGTGTCGAATGGTGGATAAAAATCCAATTTTTTAAAAAAAATTTTCGGTTCCCTTGGGACCCGAAAAAATTGAAAATTTTAAAAGTTAAATTTCTTGGTCTAAATGATCAGAGGAGGTCTCGAGGATCACAAAAATTCCAAACTTTCCAAAATCTGACTATTGTTGGGCAAATGCCGGCTGTGGGGAAAAGAATGGAAAAGAATCGAATAATCGAGCCTGACCCTTGTCGTCACAGAAGAAGTAAACCATGATCTTCGATGTCTGTTACTCTAAATTCGAAAGAAGAATCCGACTAAAAGTGTGTAAGGTTGTTGAGGTGGTTGTAGGGCACGTTTATGATGTCACACAGCTCGAAAACAGTATTTAAAGCCTGGAACAGCCAATGTTACCTTTTCACGTCGGTTTCACATGCAAGTACTTTCAAGTTGCTTGGAATTAGAAAACTGGAGACTTGACGTGATGTTAAACTTAATAATTGAGACACAACCAACTGTTTCACATTAAGCTTGAACACCACTTGTTTTTGTTCAAGACCGAAGTCTGTTGTGAGAGATAAGAAGGTGGGCTCGCGGTGAGGTCAAACCGAGCCAGCACTAATTTTCTTTATTCAAACCCGAGCCGAACTCAGCAGTCCATATCTCCACCAATGCCGACCATCACCGAAGCAGATTCAGCCAGCTTCGACTCGTACGATAATAGCAAGGATATTGATTTTGAAGTGACTAATGTTGAATGAGACATATCAATAATTGTGAAGTTAGGTGATGACTTCTTGATGTTATTGGTTTCAACTTGCTACGTGGCCGATCTCAATAAAATTGTACCAATATTTCGACAAGGATTTAATAAACGAAAACTTATGAATACATAACTGAATGCAAGCAACTAACGTAACAACTAATACATATCAAAAAATATAAGCGACAGAGTCTCTCCACAACCGAAAATAAACAAAACACGTGTAGTTCTATAGATTAGGCAAATCACAACAGCAATCTTCGCTTTTCCGAAACCAATGATATTATGTCACCCGGAAAATTTTATTCTTTAATAACTTTTTGGTATTCTCAGCCAAAGAACGGTAATTGATGTATGATTTCCTGTAAAATTGTAATTAAAATACCGCATTGTTAGTTCAAATAATTATATACTTGATAATATACTTGGCGATAATCATAACTCAACAACAACAACAAGGTCGGGGAGATTTGACCGATTTCTCTAAGTGAATTCCGAGATTATTAAAGTCAGCCTTCGGTAAAAAAAGTAGTCACCACTCAAATAGTCAAAGTGATCCAATTCCAGAACGATTTACAGTGATATTTGGGTAAGATAGAGGCTTTGAGTAAAAGCCTAGGATTCGATGATATAGCTTGATTTTAGTATTTTTGATCCACGTTGGATGATTTGGAAAAGGCCTTTTTCACTAGGTCACTAGTGAGAAAGGGTCTACAGATCACCGAGTCAGTACCACGAACGGGGCTCCGGGTCACTACTCTGCCTGGCTTACCGGGTCATAATATCGTGACTCGGTTCCATCGCTGGCTTGTAGAAAAAGTGTGGATATCGTCTAATCGAAGTTAGAAACCTATGGGAATATATAGTTATTTGCTATAAAATGATTTTTTATGAGTTATCCTTCTTTTCTATAAAGCTCTTCGTTTAGCACAGTGCGGATTTAGTGGATCAAGAAACGCAAAAAGTAGTTGGGAATAAATATTTTTGCTGAGAACAATGTGGCACTTTTCGATATCCCTGCAATGTATCGATTTCATGTGTCGAGGCGCTATACAATAAACGATTATAATAAATGAAACGGAAACGAAAGTGATTTATTGGTAAAATACACAGGTTTATATAATACAGTTAATTTACATAATATGATGAAATATAATATGAGAACATGTAAGCGGTAACGTCAGCAGGAAGTAAGTATTGCATCAGATTTCGTCATAGGTCTTCATGAATCGTGACCGCGGATAGTCGCTACATCACTCCCCTTCCAGACGGACGTCGTAAATCGTTCGGGAAACCGGACTCTTCGACATGAGCGTGTCACTCGGTGAGCGGATTCGGGGTAGGTTGCGCTATGAGATTGCGATGAGGGACTTGTATCGTCTTCGATGAAGGCTGGCTTGAGTCGATCTGCTGGGACTTTGTCGTGTGAACTATTGATGCTGCTTGTGAAGAATTTGTCGCTTCGTTTGACCACCCGGAAGGGACCTTTGTGCGGGGCTTGCATTTGGAGTCGGATTGCATCGATTCGAACGAAAGCGAACTCAGCTTGTATCAGACTGTTCGGAATGTAGCAAGGACGTTCTGAAGTTCGTGTTGGCGTTGGTCGAAGATACGACATTTGATTTCGTAGACGCCCCGCGAAGGATGTGGCATCTGATGAAACTTGTAGAGTTGTTGATGCGAAAACGTGTCCAGGCAATCGGAGCGTTATATCATTAAGCATTTTAGCAACGGTCGCTTGCAAGTCTTGTCGGACGGCAGAGCGGATGCCAAGTAAAACCATTGACAAAACTTCTGTCCATCAATGACCATTGTTATGCGCCTGCAAGGACGCTTTTAAGTGTCGGTGAAATCGATCTAGTCCATTGGCAATGGTATGGTAAGCCGTTGTGCGGAAATGGCTAATGCCAGTATCTGTGTCAGCTATTTGAACAGATATGGCTCGAATTGTCTTCCACGATCGGATGTAACGTATGTCGGCACTCCATAATGAGCTATCCAGTCCGCAACCAGAGCTTTTGCAGCGGTTTCAGCAGTAATGTCGGCGAGTGGAATCGCTGCCGGCCAATGACTAAAACGATCGATCATGGTCAATAAGTACGTCTTGCCATTAGAGGGTGGAAGCGGTCCAACGATGTCGATGTTGATGCGCGTAAACCGCGCGTCAGGATCCGGAAATTTTGCTAATGGAGCGATTACGTGTCGTTGTATTTTCGCCTTTTGACAGTTGATGCAAAATTGAGCCCATCGACGAACATCTCGGTTGAAATAGTATAATAGTATAATTGAAATAGTATAATTGAAAATAGTATAATCAGAAAACGCAGATGACTGGGTGGAGTACACGGTGTCTAGGGTATTTTAGAGAGGGTGAAAAGATCCACGAGCGATGATTCATTGGACCAGCCGGGATTCGAACCCTGATCGCTAGCTTGCAAGACTAGCGCGCTGCCATTACACCACAGGCCCCGATCACAGCGTGTTCAGCTACGCTATATATGCTAGCGTAGTGAGATGCTCCAAGTGCATTAGTCAAGGGTATGGCATTTCCCTGCAGTGTAATGTTAGCCCGTGTTTGATCGCACGGGCGTTTTGACCTAACCTCCTCTCATTTCTGGGGCGGGGTGGTGATGCTTAAACCCCAGTTTTTGGGGTGTAACTCAGATCCCACAGTTTTGAGTCGATCGGTTGAGCCGATAGCTGCTTATAAATTGACCCACCCACATAACTGGTCGGGTCCGAGCTACCTCCCCCTTAAAACTGGGGGAGGTCCGAGGTACCCCACCCTAAAGCTTCCGGGTCTGTGCATGACGACCCTCCAGAAATGAGAGGGGCCAGACCGAAAAGCCAGCGTCATCAAACATGGGCTAACATTAGAGTGAAGAGAAGTGTCACACTCGTCCCTAATGCACTCTTGATAATAGTTAGATATGTTGGATCAAATAGCTTATAAACTTGTTTAATGCATAATCGGGCACAGCTTCTCCTTAAATCACATTGAATTGTTCATTATAAACATAGTAACAGTAAAAAGTGCCGATTAGTATATATATTAATTCATTCTGGCCAGATAAATATTTTGATACCTTATTTCGTAATCAAATCTGAAATCTGAAATCTGATTATGTCAATATTGTCCCCATGTACAGTTCAGTCAAATACAAATGTATTCCTATTTCAAAGCTATAAATGACGACGTCGAAATTGCACAAATTTTAGTCTAAATGAATGCATTTGTCTATCCCGTAAGTTTCAAAGATATTTGAAAAAATTCTGATAAGAATAGCATAAAATACACTAATTTTGAACATTAAAATCAAATACCGCTACTCAGTTAAAAAATTTTAGTGACAACACCCATTTATGTAAGACATTGTACACAAAATTGGTTGTTTTTCTCAATTATTCATCTGTCAAAGTCCATTGGCTACATGTGCCTGATGGTGCAATCTCATATCAACCGTACTGTTAAAAATTTTCACATCCCACTTCAGCAAATACTACGTTATAGATGAAAATAAACAATATCCGACTTGATCTGGTCTAAAATTGGTGTCCTTAATTATTAACGTAGTGAATTAATTTATATTTCGAGTATCGATCAATCATTATTGATCGTCGTGAGGTATCGAACCCACGTTAAGCTGAAAGCTGGGGTTAATTTTAGGTGCAACACATTCAAACGTTATTAGTCGTTGACGAAGAAATGTAAGAGTTGCAGGGTTAATCCGTCCTTCTGGAAAAGCATGCATGCAAATAAATGCCTTTAATATGATGTGCCCATAGTGAAACGTAATCAAATGTAAAAATTAGGGATATCAGCCAACCCGTTTCTGAGCTATAGTAAATAAAACTTTGCCTTAATACAGTAACCAACAAATAGGATAATCAAACCTACGAAAAAATAATTTTATTTAGTAATAAAAGTTAAATTTCAGCGTTTGCTCTTGAAGACAAAAAAGTTTTTGAAAATCATTGGTCTCAGATATGCGACAGACATCATAAATTTTATAGAATATAGACAATAATTGTATACGTCCAAGATTACAATCTAAGCATAGCGCCTAAAAATTACAAACGCTAGAAGACGTCCATACAAACTAGATGCTACGCTGGGACCGTTAGGTTAACAGGTAAAGAGCATCATTGCAAAAATAGACGGATAAACTGTAGAAGAAATTGCTGCCGTTAGCTATGTAATTAATATTTTATTAAGTAATTACAGTATGATGTACCAAATAGGTGTTACGTGAAATAATATTTTGCAAGCTGCTCTTCTAATCAGATAAATGGATTATGAGGAGGTTACCATGGGCTTGGAGCCACACTGCTTCACTTTGAGCAATTTCACATATATAATCGTTGGACATCTGTCAAACACTTCAAACTAAAGCCAAGAGCATCTGGTGAATTAAGTTTACTGTTATCTAGCCTTTTCAACCCTATAATTAATGGTTGTGTAATTACCTAATGGGAAAACCCTTTACACTTTGTTTTGCTACGGAAGGATTTATTATCCGGTTGTGATTGATTTCATGATTTAAATCTGAAAAGATTATAAGTTTTTAAAGACATTTGTTTATTTTTATATGAGCCATTCGTCTTTCACTTTACACGGCGTTGTCTCATGTTAGTTTTGAAAATATCCACGAGCGATCATTCATTGAACCAGCCGGGATTCGGACCCGGATCTATAGCTTGCAAGACTAGCGCGCTACCATTACACCACAAGCCCTGATCACAGCGTGTTCAGCTACGCTATATATGCTAGCGTAGTAAGATGCTACAGTTTTATAGTCTTACAAACCCACTGGGTCCAACACTTATGGGTTAGTTACTCGCATAATATTTAACACTCTAACTGTTCGAGCATCCCTATAATATTTCAGCTTTTCTTATATTACAAACTGTCTTCTAGAAGTTTCTTCTATTGTCTATTGAAACTAAAGATAAAATGATTTATTGATTTGTTTGTTTTTAGACCACAACAGTTGAAAGCGGTAATTGTAAACAAAATAATTGTAGTTCATAGTTATATAGCAATACAAATATATACACTTAGGCATAGGGTGATAGAGGAATTATCCCCCTGACGCTCGGACACCTCATACCCTTGGTGCCTCGCCGATTCTTCACTCTGAGAGAGGTAACCTGTTTTCTTTTTGAAGCTCCGCACTACCTCCCTCTCTCGCTCAAGGCGCGCAGAAGATTTTCGGAAAATTAGGCAAAGACTGGGAAAGCAAAAATGTAAAAAAATGGGGGTAAATTGGTAAAAATCAGCAAAAATCTGACCTATTTATAGTCCTATGAAAATTCAAAAATTAAGACTTGGTAAATGCAGAACGGCATGGCCTGCAATTTATTTCTGCCCTTCGCAGTTACTTGGGCCCTCATAACTTTCTAACGGTGGGGTAGATTTCAATAAATTACACGATTTGTCTCATCAAGTCGAGTTGAACGGCGCCCAGCGTGGCCATATTCCGAATAAAAAATTTTTGGGTTCCCTAGGGCGGACTATTGGGACCTCAAAAAAGCGAAAAAATTTTTTGTTAGGGATGTGGATAAAATGAGTATTTTGTGAACCAGCTCATCGAGCTGAATCGATTGGTATGAAAATTATTTCTGTACCTTTAAAATTGACGAGATTCACCTGGTGGGGATAACCGAAAAGAATCATCAATTTATCCACCAGACAACCTCCCCGTTCCGCCGACCGACTTATCTCATGGAAGTAACACACTCTGTGGGACCCACTATAATACTTCGATGGGACTTCGGAGCTCGCCCGTGTATGCCCCTATGTTGCAAGGGGCTCAGATTTTGGCTGTTTCCTAGCTCTAATTCGCGAGCGAATGCTCATCTCACCCGTTTCGCTGGTTGGTGACATGAGCCGCCGCAGGTCCCAGAGTAGAAACTGGGAACGGATGCCATTGAGTAAACTCTGTTTTGGCTTACTTTCCGAGTAAAAATATTCCTATATAACCATTTCACAATGTGGGTACCGTGGAGCAACGTGTTCTTGCTGTTAGTTTATTTGTCCAAGAAGGCAATGTAACAGGGCCCGTCCTCATGGCTGTCCTAGCTCGAATTCGCGAGCGGATGCTCATCTCACCCGTTTCGCTGGTTGGTGACATGAGCCGCCGCAGGTCCCAGAGTAGAAACTGGGAACGGATGCCATTGAGTAAACTCTGTTTTGGCTTACTTTCCGAGTAAAAATATTCCTATATAACCATTTCACAATGTGGGTACCGTGGAGCAACGTGTTCTTGCTGTTAGTTTATTTGTCCAAGAAGGCAATGTAACAGGGCCCGTCCTCATGGCTGTCCTAGCTTAATTCGCGAGCGGATGCTCATCTCACCCGTTTCGCTGGTTGGTGACGTGAGCCGCCGCAGGTCCCAGAGTAGAAACTGGGAACGGATGCCATTGAGTAAACTCTGTTTTGCCTTGGCTTTCTTTCCGAGTAAAAATATTCCTATATAACCATTTCACAATGTGGGTACCGTGGAGCAACGTGTTCTTGCTGTTAGTTTATTTGTCCAAGAAGGCAATGTAACAGGGCCCGTCCTCATGGCTGTCCTAGTTCTTAATTCGCGAGCGGATGCTCATCTCACCCGTTTCGCTGGTTGGTGACATGAGCCGCCGCAGGTCCCAGAGTAGAAACTGGGAACGGATGCCATTGAGTAAACTCTGTTTTGGCTTACTTTCCGAGTAAAAATATTCCTATATAACCATTTCACAATGTGGGTACCGTGGAGCAACGTGTTCTTGCTGTTAGTTTATTTGTCCAAGAAGGCAATGTAACAGGGCCCGTCCTCATGGCTGTCCTAGCTCTAATTCGCGAGCGGATGCTCATCTCACCCGTTTCGCTGGTTGGTGACATGAGCCGCCGCAGGTCCCAGAGTAGAAACTGGGAACGGATGCCATTGAGTAAACTCTGTTTTGGCTTACTTTCCGAGTAAAAATATTCCTATATAACCATTTCACAATGTGGGTACCGTGGAGCAACGTGTTCTTGCTGTTAGTTTATTTGTCCAAGAAGGCAATGTAACAGGGCCCGTCCTCATGGCTGTCCTAGCTCTAATTCGCGAGCGGATGCTCATCTCACCCGTTTCGCTGGTTGGTGACATGAGCCGCCGCAGGTCCCAGAGTAGAAACTGGGAACGGATGCCATTGAGTAAACTCTGTTTTGGCTTACTTTCCGAGTAAAAATATTCCTATATAACCATTTCACAATGTGGGTACCGTGGAGCAACGTGTTCTTGCTGTTAGTTTATATGTCCAAGAAGGGCAATGTAACAGGGCCCGTCCTCATGGCTGTCCTAGCTCTTAATTCGGCGAGCGGATGCTCATCTCACCCGTTTCGCTGGTTGGTGATATGAGCCGCCGCAGGTCCCAGAGTAGAAACTGGGAACGGATGCCATTGAGTAAACTCTGTTTTGGCTTACTTTCCGAGTAAAAATATTCCTATATAACCATTTCACAATGTGGGTACCGTGGAGCAACGTGTTCTTGCTGTTAGTTTATTTGTCCAAGAAGGCAATGTAACAGGGCCCGTCCTCATGGCTGTCCTAGCTCTAATTCGCGAGCGGATGCTCATCTCACCCGTTTCGCTGGTTGGTGACATGAGCCGCCGCAGGTCCCAGAGTAGAAACTGGGAACGGATGCCATTGAGTAAACTCTGTTCTGGCTTACTTTCCGAGTAAAAATATTCCTATATAACCATTTCACAATGTGGGTACCGTGGAGCAACGTGTTCTTGCTGTTAGTTTATTTGTCCAAGAAGGCAATGTAACAGGGCCCGTCCTCATGGCTGTCCTAGCTCTAATTCGCGAGCGGATGCTCATCTCACCCGTTTCGCTGGTTGGTGACATGAGCCGCCGCAGGTCCCAGAGTAGAAACTGGGAACGGATGCCATTGAGTAAACTCTGTTTTGGCTTACTTTCCGAGTAAAAATATTCCTATATAACCATTTCACAATGTGGGTACCGTGGAGCAACGTGTTCTTGCTGTTAGTTTATTTGTCCAAGAAGGCAATGTAACAGGGCCCGTCCTCATGGCTGTCCTAGCTCTAATTCGCGAGCGGATGCTCATCTCACCCGTTTCGCTGGTTGGTGACATGAGCCGCCGCAGGTCCCAGAGTAGAAACTGGGAACGGATGCCATTGAGTAAACTCTGTTTTGGCTTACTTTCCGAGTAAAAATATTCCTATATAACCATTTCACAATGTGGGTACCGTGGAGCAACGTGTTCTTGCTGTTAGTTTATTTGTCCAAGAAGGCAATGTAACAGGGCCCGTCCTCATGGCTGTCCTAGCTCTAATTCGCGAGCGGACCATCTCACCCGTTTCGCTGGTTGGTGAAATGAGCCGCCGCAGGTCCCAGAGTAGAAACTGGGAACGGATGCCATTGAGTAACTCTGTTTTGGCTTACTTTCCGAGTAAAAATATTCCTATATAACCATTTCACAATGTGGGTACCGTGGAGCGACGTGTTCTTGCTGTTAGTTTATTTGTCCAAGAAGGCAATGTAACAAGGCCCGTCCTCATGGCTGTCCTAGCTCTAATTCGCGAGCGGATGCTCATCTCACCCGTTTGGCTGGTTGGTGACATGAGCCGCCGCAGGTCCCAGAGTAGAAACTGGGAACGGATGCCATTGAGTAAACTCTGTTTTGGCTTACTTTCCGAGTAAAAATATTCCTATA
>JASANE010000649.1:0-19842 GCA_030248225.1 Trileptium ribeirensis
GAACTTTAAATACTGAAAGGCGATGGTAAGGATATATATACCCCACATGTGGTTATTTGTGTGGGGCATACATTACTCAGCGACTCGCAATTTATATATAGTTCCATGAAAACTGGAACTACTAGCGCGTTACCATAGCAACTGAACCAAGTATATATATACATCTATCACCCCACTTCCCCCACCACCGTGTGGGGGGGTAAAACCCGGGTTTTCTATCTACTAATATTGCTGAAGTCGACGTTTGAATAGTGTAAAAAATTCTTGAAAATAATTTTCAGTGACGAAATCATAGCGGTTTTACGTAGTGCGACTTAAAGGTGGATTTCTTACTACCATTAGTCAGCAACTACGACGCCTTGTTTTAAAAGCATTGAGGGAATACAGCGCATAAATAAGTTGGTTCGAAGACGTTATCACACAGTAAATATACCTGAGAGATATAATTCGAAACTGTTACGTCAGTATGCGGAAATACTGCTAGCCAAGTTATAGGTCCATATGGCAAAGCTCACACTGTGTTAGTCTGAAATAGGTGGAATGAATCGTCTTCTTCCTTTCTCTAAAATTTCCTTATTACACTTATAATTTTACTCATAAAATTAATATTTTCCGCGTGACTTCGAGGCCTGGGATGTCCGGTGCATGAAAAAGGGCTGTAAAAATGGCTTTTAGGGTCAGACTATGGGTTGGTCATCTATGATTACCTATGATCTATACTATTTTCGTAATGATATATAGAGCGTGAAAATTTTAACTAAATGGTATTAACTAATCGCAAGGTCTAAATCACAGTAACGGAATGTGCACGGTTGTGGTCTAAAATAGTTGGATTTCATATCACTGTTGTCTCACTAAAGGATTATTTGGATTATATCAACATTATAAATATGTCACGTTAAAGTGTCTGCTCTTTAAAAATTTTATCTTGATAAGTTGACTTCTTTTAACAAACTACACTGAAAAAATTCTTTTGTTTAGCAGCTACTATTTGCGGGCAGCAACGCGACGTCGGCAACCATTTTTAAAACACAACCTATAAATATAATGCACCAATCGGCGACGTACGCATTAAAACTGTGATCACACTTTTTTAAGTTGAATTGCATGGATCTGTACTAAAGGAAAAATTTTCGATTCGATTCGGTCGAAACCAAACCAAAAACAAAACCTCTCCCACTATCCTAGTCGGGTTACCCAGCTGCACCGTCGGCTTCATGCGGCATAATGCCCATACGATCCCGGATTTCTCGAATGTCAAGGGGGCAACGGTGGTCTACCTAATCTCAGTGGATCGATTAGCTTAGCAGACCGCATGTGTGAATTGCCAGTGTTCGGCCTACACCCTTTCGGTGACGCACGTGTCTAGTTTTGTGGTATAATTCAGTAGAGATCCCTCGGAGAGAGTCAACCCACAAGCGTATGTGTAATTAATAAGGTCGTCTCGTCATTCACTATCAGTCACTCAAGGAAGCCTATAATTTTATGTACGTAAAAAGTTTGACCTAATCTCATCGGCGAAAATCTAATTTTCACACCTTATTATTGCTCAAATTTTTACAGATGCATATTGTTCTCAGCATACCGCACTGTTTATCGGTGTTCAATGTAAGTCCCATTTTGGTAACTTACTTCAGACTTGAATGGAAATAGCCCAATAACTCTAACATCGACTCAGTTACAATTGTGAGCAAAGCTCAAAACGTACACCTTTTGTGGTTGTTTTGATTTGCTTACAAATTTGCAAGTTGTTTTTGTGCGAAAAACTGTAATCTTATCAGCGCTTATCAACACTAGCAAATTTGAGGGTGGTCGGGCAATATATAATTTACTTTTTTGTCATTTTTATCTCTGATTTCAGTTCCACGGAACTCGTTGGCCGGTGACGACCAGATGTAATCGTCAATGATCTACTGCTTGAGGCAATTTTTCTAAGGCACTTTCGCTTGGCCGAAAGTGCTTATATCCTATTCTTTCCAAGAAAGGCAGTCAGGGGATTTTTCGCAAAATTAGAGAAGAGTAGGAAATTTTGAACGGTACTCGGTCTGATCAACGTTTTGCTCAATTTTTCTCTGCCGTTATTGTCGTTGCACATTTATCTCAATTTGGTCGCGTCAGGAGCAATATTATATTTTGTGCCTATCAGACTGGTAGCACAACTTTTGTTTTAAGCTTTTAGCAATGGGTTTATCTACGAGCGTACCTGGATTATCAGCGCTAATTAATTTAATCTTGAGGTTGTGAGATAACAGAATGCTACTTTGGTCACTAGTCGCATTTTCAGGCGAGCGATTTTGGTGCTGACGACCACTCACATATCTGTTGGCTCATTTTCAAATAGCATCAGGGCAGAAGGATGATTATCTAGCTCGACGGATGTAAATCGAAGCCCTAACTCATGGCTTGGCGATCGATACGGTATAGTTTAAACGCGAGCTTTTCGACCAACGAATGGTACTAATTTTGTGATTTAATGAATGTGTCGCCTATTACTAGTAAGTATCTCATTCATTATAGGCGCTTTGTGTGTTTTCATCCTCATGGTTGATTTTACAGGCTAACTTTCATTTGGGTAGAAGATTTGGCATTGCCTGCATGATACGGATTTGATTTGATCGTCAAGTCATCGTAACTCTTCAACCTTCGCAGGTTTACCTTTTTTTTTGCGATGACACACAGTGTACCTTGGGTGTGTGGCGGATCTATATTCGATAACGGATAGGTTTCATAAATTTTGAGCATGGCCTGATCACTTTAAAAATTATTCCTTGGACAGTTGTGCATCGTAAAAGTGCCAATTACAAGCAATGACTTATTGTAAACTAATCTATCGAATCAAAGTCTAAATTCTGTTGCAATTATTTTGAGCGTTTTTGCTCATTGAAGACTAACAGGCACTAATAAAAGGCGAATTCTGCTCGAACTATTATCACGTTTAGTGTCTGACTCTGACTATTGCTTTATACTTAGCTCGGTTCAAATTTGCACTTCCCAATGTACGACTAAATATTTGATTGCTGAAGCTAACGGAATTGATCTAACACTTCGTAACCTAATCATCTGATATAATTTTTAACTACGGGAACATTCCAGAGTCATGCATCAAATTGTAAGGATTTCCTAAAGTTCTGCCCGGATAGATTCTACGGTTAAACGACGGAAAGGTTCGCATGGATTTCTTGAAATGTAAATATCTAGTTACTTGGGCACAACTTCACTAAGGTTTCGATTTTGGTCAATCCATAGAGCGTTGTGTTTTTTTGTAAAAGCTGGTCTAATGCGCGTTTTCTACAAACGTCTCTTAGCAATGCAATTGTATATCCGATAAAGATCGATTTTCAAGGGGCTAGTATTTAGCTAGTACCTCATGTCTAATATATAAGTGATTCTAAGCTATACCTACCGACTTGCAGAGGATAAGGGTTAGTTTGAGCCGACTACATCGCAACAGGATGTTGGACGGGTTAGTTGAACTCATAATTATCAAATCTTTTGTTATGTTGGTCGGACATTTTCCTCAGAACTATTTGGCAACGATGTTTAGATAATGAAATCAAGCTAGATGGAGTTGTCTAGACTTGAGTTTAGAGTTTGTATCTAAGCTGAGCTCAATTTTAAGTTATTTGATAGCTTAAATTTCGCTAACTTTTGGTACATTTTCGCTCAGTTTTCTCAGGGTATTATTGTGAGTCTCTTGTTTTCCAACTCTGGTAAATTTCATAAATGAAGATAATTTCTTAACAAATTTGGGTTTTCGTCATTTTGTCAGAGTTACGCTGGTCATTTTAGGATCCTCTAAGCTTAATTGTTCCCGTTGGTCCCTAGGAATGTCTCTACAAATTTAGGATTGCAATGGTAGAACAAGTTATTGTCGTGAAATTTGACGTGATTAAGTGACGTGATTACATTGTGCGTTGATTTTCCTATTTACAACTTAATTTACAGCGAAAATACTGATCCAACGCCGGTGACCTGTTTGTACCGTCAAGCGCCCTTAATCCAGCATATTACATATTTATAGCTAGATTCCATATGTTCCTAGTATTTTCGTCGAGAATTCCAACGTTACCTCCATTTGCCGAATTTTCGACCGTACACGAAATACAATTGCACGAAATATGTATTTTCGTGGCATCCTTTAATTTTTGACTCAGTTTTATTTATCAATTTTGTCATGTTTTTATTAAATTCTTTGCATATTTTAGTGTTCCTGAAATTTTCATCTTAGTACAGATATAGGCTAAAGCTTGAATGGTCACGATATGGGTCTTTTCTGTTATACCCCAGCTCGAAAATGCTCAATTTTGATATTGGTTAACATTGGTACCATTCCACTCAACTCTATCAGGCGGTTCATAGAATTGTCATTTCGGCTGGTTTTATGATAAAGTTTTCTTTTTGATTTTTAGGGCTACTTGAAACCAAAAACTTCGAAAAAAATTTCTTCGATAAGGGTATAAATATATCTCGCGAACCGCGTTGAATCGGATGGCGGAAAAATTAACCCATTCGGTTTATGGATTAAAGACTTAAGGCTTAGGCTCATGTTCAGGCTTAGGCTTAGTCTAAGCTTGCTGTAAGGCTAAGTCGTTAATCCATAAATCGATTCAGCTGATTTTACAATGTTCGAGCCAGTTGTCAACACTGTTCGAAGTACATATAAATCTATACATTTATCGAAAAACCTTTTACGAAAACTTGGGTACCAAGTAGGGTGGGTACCAATGCTATTGCGAATTCAAAAAAAATCGAAAAAAAATTTGGCATAAAACGGGTCGAAATGGATATATGCGGGTTGTTCCGATTAGACTATTTCGAGTTAAGTCGAATAATCCAGAATTATCACTGTATCGTCAAGATTCGATTATATTTTGAGGCTGGGTTTGAAAAACGCAATGGGTTTTCTGTGCAGTGGATACTTGCTGTAATCCAGATAAAACATGCCGCACCAGACAGCACGACATTGTATATGTAACTAACTAAGCGAATATACGTGCAAACAAATAGACAAATTAAAAGGAACGGAATAACACTTACCGAATAGTAAATTCCGAACGGTATTACAACGAGACCGATGAAGAAGTCGGAGGTTGCCAAACTGGCGATGTAGTAGTTCGTATGACTGGAACGTAGCTTGCGTTGTGTTATCACAGAAAGGATCACCAGTGAGTTGCCGATAACAGCAGCCAGTGGAATTATCAGAAGGAATAAATAGAGATATGTTAGTTGGTGATCTTGACTCACCGAGTCTGCCACCAAGGTGTAATTTTTGCGGGGCATTGGCGTGGTTACGATATGTGGAAATGGTTGTTGCAAACGAGTTTCTCGAGCGGAATATTGAAAATTGGTTGCCGTTACTAAAGTTTTCATTGTTGCAGCAGTTGTTTCTATTGTTGACGCTGCCATTAATGATGTTTTGTTTGAGTATCTGGTCTGAGACTGAAACACAAAAACAAATCCTTTGAATATTTCAACCCTTTGTTGTTTCACAAATTAGAACAGGCGACATACTTCGAACTCAAAAGGTGTAGATTACGCGCGGCGTTCGAAAGCCAGCGAGCTATGTAGAAGCTGTTGCTATAATCTCTAGTGAATCATGCGAAACCACAAAATAACAACGCAAGGTGAATCATACTCCGTGCGACAAAACCAGTTAGGAAACGGTCGTAACGCAGGATGTTGCAGTTAGGAAACAACGGCCAATAAAGTGTTAAATTAATGTTTTATCAAACTTAAAAGCCAGCTACCATAACTTGAAAAAACCTTCGATTGTCTATGTGAAAAACTGAACAAACTCCACAGAGAATAGTCCGAAAAACTGATAACAATGAATGGTCGATAATGAACAAGGTTACTTTATCATTCCTGATTAGAAAAAGGTTGTTTTACACTGGCGGCCATACTTATAAAGCCTATTTCTGAAAGATTTTAAGGTAATTTGCTTGTCTTGCACGCTTCGAACTCATTCATGTTGGAAAGAGGGGACTAATTAATAATCTTTTATTTATAATACACTGCACAGTGATACTGAAATTTAAACCAAATCTTTTCTTTAAACGTAACGTTAAAATAAGTACATGCCATTGTATGCTGCTTAGTACTCCAATATGCGGGACAAGCGCCCGAAAGCACTTTTTTGCTGCCAAAATGTGCAACATTTGGAATAGTTTGCCAGAATATATACAAGATGGACCTCTTCTAATACGAGCTGGATTTTCTGGTTTTTTAAGAAAAGGGTTAGTAACGTTCACTTAGGCAGATATTTAATGTTTAACCGTACCACGTAATATATGCCGTTGTCATTATGTTTCTGCACATGTGTAAACAAACTGTAAGTGTGAGTCCACTCACCATGTAGTTGAACTATGATTTATTCTTGTTCGAATAAACTTATCCTTGTTGGAATAAAATTTGTAATTTGTAATTACTCCATCCAGTGACGGTGTTCAGGGATGTGAACAGCTCATTGATGTTGAAGCATTCGAGATAGTGCTGTCAACAAGACACCCAGGTATGACAAAAGCTCCTGACGCAGTAGCAGCTAAAGTTGGAAATCCCAACACTGGAACCCCGCTCCATGGTTATCACAGTTACACACTCAATGTGACTGTAGAAATGGTAAGAAGGTTTCTATACGACACGGGTTGAAGAGAAGGACCTAAAAGGGAATTAAAGATAAAAATCTAGTTACTCATAAATATTAAGCATTTAACTGCCGCCGTTGCCATTACGTAATAGGTGTCAAAGACATCCGTCATCCTCAGCAGTGCAATTTTGGATAACATAGATTTCTGTAAAACAGCCGTTGTTGACCCGTGCATTTTAACCATGTGGATCCGACTATGAGTAGAATTGTATAATGTGCTTTTAGGAATTGCTGCTCGGATATGTATTTAAGCAATTTCTAATCCGGTGATGTCACATATGCTTCTGACAGTCTTGTTTCAAACCAAAGCAATGCCAAAACAGGAATTTATGTTTGAAGTACCTAAAGGTTCGTACCCAGACGGGCGTATATACTGGTTTATAATATATAACTTACTTCGTACAGAATATTCATGACTGATCGAAATACCATTGCAACGTGTATAACCTTCCAAGACTGACTGTGTATATTGCTCAGCTGTTATATTTTAGTTTACGATATATATTTTCACCTTTATAAATTCTATTCCACAATTTTAAAGAATGGATTTAAAAACAGCTTAATGTACCAAAATCCTTTAGATATTTTCGTTTGTAAAATATTACTACAATGTGGCTTAAATTTAGATATACTATTTCATAAATTTTAAGAACTTCGCCATGCTTCAATAAAATTTTTGTGTAAACGTGTCCGAATTACACAAAAATGTATTATATTTAATTTAATTTTTTGTCACATTGAATTAAAAAAGTTTCGTCACTGAGAGTACACAAAAATATGTTGCAATTAAAGTATCCAATGCTCCAAATTCCGTAAAATACGTCATTAACTTCGCGTAAATTTCGCATTGCAAAATCGCGTTATATATTGTTTTACAATCGCTCAGTTTTAAACGTCCAAAAATGTCTGTGGATTTACATGAAAAAATTTTCCATTATTTAAGTTTTCTAAAGTAATACCTAAACATATTGTTATAAACATGTCGCATATTCCACTGCGTAGAAAACCATTTAATTGCCAATGTCTTATTTTTGTTTTAGATTTACAGTGAATGAAGTGCATATTATAAAAATTAAGAATCTCAAAAATATTGTTTAATACGACGTTACATGGAATATAATGAGAAATTGAACTTTTATATTTTGACCAAAATGAAATGTGACGTCACAAAACAATGCATTGGCTCGGCTAATATCAAACTGTTGTTAAAATTTGCCAAAATTGTTTAAAGCTAAACTTGCATTCCAGAGATATTTTGAACGTGTAAAATGAACATTATTTAGAAAACATTTCGAAAAATTTGTCTACGCATGTGAATATATTTGTCACGACAGACATTCACCAAATGGGAACTGGCGGGCAACCGAAGCAGATCTACTGCACTTAGAGCAGCAGAATTCAATGACAAATAGAAAATCCCAAGTTGAGCACCCTGAGCCAAAAAGACATTATAATATACCAACGAAGTATTAAGGGCACGTTATCGCTATTTTCAAAACAAAATCTTTTACATGTTAAAAAGGATAAGGACATTTTATTTTCTGTTCCAATCATAAAAAGATGGAAACCTTCAAAATTTATAAATTACAACTTTCATGAAAACATCTTGTTTTCCATTTCAATAAGTGCAATATCTCCTCAATCTTTTTTATTGCATGCTTACAATTCAAACACAATTATTTTTATCCAATTAACAACCTGGGGCAACACAGAAATAACAATCAACCCAAATTTAATATTTTTAGCCTCCTGCGAATCAAACACAAGCAACAAAGTAAATTTAAAGCAATTTGTTTTAAAACCATTAAACAGGCGTGTTTACTGGAATAGTCATACAGGTCCATTATTCACTGTGTTCCAAAATCCGCAACTAAAATCTTTAAATTTATATTTTGGTGTATTTTCCAAGCTTCGCATTATGAATAAAATTTCGCGCATTCCGCGCGCCGTTTGTAATATCCCACCAACTTAAATTTTCTCAAGCTGAGACGTAAAAATGAAATAATTTGCACCTTCGGTGTGTACTTGTCGGTCACAACTAGCTCGCCACGAATTATTCGCCGAGACTAAATTTAAATGAAACGCGAAGAATTTCGTGGTATCGGTGCACACCTATTCGAAACAACCGGCTAGACACGAATATTTCTCCCACCGGAAATTTTCTGATACGTAACGGCACGTTGTGGCTGTCCAGAATAGTTTTTACTATTTCTTATGCTCCAAGCTAAAATAATACTTGCACGAGGTCCGAAAACCCTGGATAGAGACTTTTTCGAGAAGGCCTCCGTCTGCTCAGAAGGCGTGTCAGCCGGTTTGTGGGAAGGAGTTAGATAGGTGGATAAATTTCAAGATTTTTGGACTCACAGTGCGATTTAATATTTGATAATTTTCACCTTTTTTAAATTTACTCCCGAGTTTTGCCAATTTCCGCCAAGGGTTGCCCAAATTTTTCGCGCACTTGCGGCGCCGACGGGGGAGATCGGCCACTTCCGAGGGTTCGAGCTTCAGGGGCAATCTTCCTCTCCCCATGTTAGCATGTATAACTTAAATCCAAATCTGCTATGTGAGAGGAATTTTTTTAGCTTATAGCTACTGGTTTTTTGAGATGGTCTGTTGGCCTAGTCGGTTGGGGGATTTAGAATTTTAGTGGAACTATTGTATGCTACAAGCAATGCAACGACCGATATAAATACCTAAAATATCGTAGGTTTAGAAAGAAGCCGACAAGAGTACGTTAAGAAAAATGCACTTTCCGAATACATTAATTTTATGCTGAAACACAAATTGTATGACATTCCTGAGTTTAATTTAGTAAAACGCTCAGAATTCAATTTATTCCAAAAATATTTATGACATTCGAAACCGATAATATTTGTTGATCTTAAAAATATTTTATTTCTTATTTGGATCAGCACTGTCGATGAAGGAATGTTTAATTAATATAGATCAAAAATGCAGAATTTGGTTATTACTCTTATGTATATATTTTGGCATCTGAAGGTAATGAATTGGCATCATTAAACGTCAATCATGGTGATTTTCGGTAAAATTTAATACATTGGTGGCTGGCACGGCCTGACACCGACTCTCAGAATACCAACTAAAATTGTTCTAGATTCAGAAACTCGAAGTATGCTTAAATATAATCGACTAAACGTGTTCGCTTTCAAAACAATTCCAAAAATTCCAACTGTGACTGCATTGGTTTATAAATTTATTAGTTTGAACTTTATACCCTGTGCAATGTTAATAACGGCAATTGTTGGCTGATTTATATCTGTCGAGATGTTGGCTATCTGTAGGCAGTCAAATAAATTAGAAAATGTCGTTAATTTATATATTTAAAATGAATATTATTAAAATTTTCGGGGGTCTTTAATTAAAAATATTAGCAAGCTTTGAAGAATTGCAAATGGTAACAGTTTGCTAAAGCTCTATTTATAAATAAAAGCCAATCAACAAGGCTTAATATTAATTGTTTTGCAAGTGATCAACTACGTTCTGATTAATTATCAATTTTTAATTATAACAAAGCTTTGAATTTTAACAGACTTTTCCAAGAGTGGTCACCTCAAAAATGTCAAGTGATTCTAAATATACCTCACCTAATTTGTTGCTGATATAATACCAGATATATCGAAGCGTCGAAGCGACGAGTGTGTATTTCGCGGAAAATTAGACGTTAACTACCGTTGAGCTTTACCCTTGGTAATAACGGCCGTTTAATTCGGCAGAAAATACATCATAACATCTTCAAAATCAGAAACAAAAAATTTCAATATTTGAATTAAAATTACCAAAACTGATTAGGTAGCCAGTATTTAGAAGATTACCTTTGCATACTACGTAATTTGCGAGGTCTTGTTGAAACTTATGTCTTTAGGAGCTGATGTAAAGGACCTCAGAAAATTATTGCTTCAAGTTTTACTTAAGAATGGCCCATATATAAATGTGCTTGAAAGATCTTGGGGGAAGATTTTATTTTTCGTTACAACAGGCAAGGAAGGTTTAAACTGAAATTTCGATACATCTCTACAAACATGATTTAATTTGATTACGTCTGTTTTTTGTGTACTACAAGTCTTAATACATACTAAAACGAGCAAAGCACTGCCATATTAAGAACTCATTTGTATGCCACAGCAGTACACTTCTACATTATACACTCTGC
The DNA here is from genome assembly GCA_030248225.1 of Trileptium ribeirensis. Lineage (NCBI taxonomy): Eukaryota > Metazoa > Nematoda > Enoplea > Enoplida > Thoracostomopsidae > Trileptium > Trileptium ribeirensis. The sequence goes on from JASANE010000649.1 coordinate 10,818, forward strand.
GGGCCCGATCGTTTGATGTTTTCACTGTATTTAGCACATCAATCAGGTTTTAATGAAACTTGGTTAAATTAGCTAACATACTTTTTTTACAAGCCGCTTTGTCAGAACTATTGATAAGCTGTTCCGTTCGCAAAACATTACTTTACGGTGGAATCTGAGGACGCATATGTAGAAATTCTGTTATACATATTCAGATACACAGTTATGTTTACTTAAATCAATGTTTTAAATCTTCAATAAACGTAAAACAATTGCACTTCGTTCGAATAGGACAACCTGCTCAACAGCCCCAGTTACATACACTGATGTTGGTGATAAATATAGCTTTGATGATGTAGCTGCGTTCACGCAGCAATTGTCGATATCTACATATCAGATCTCTTTGCCATTCATTGCAATTGCACTAAGGGAACCAGTGATGTTTTATGCCGCACATACTTCTACATATTAAGCATAGCTTGGTTTAACCGCTTAAACAGCTAAACGCTGCGGTATTTTAGCCATGTGCGATTTGGGACAGTGATTTCGCTTTTAGCAAGATTGTAAGATTGCAAAACGTTAATTTTTGTTACATTCTACAGTTGTAACGTGCTCATAATTGAAAACTTAGCAAATTCGCCTGCTGCAGTTCGCATACCAATTCAAAATAGGTCTTAAGCTATATTTGTACATTGCGTCAAATCCGATTCCATCTGTTTCGATCCGATTTAGTCACATTGCATCTGTTCCAGCACAATCAAATTCACTGCTTCCCGTGTATTGAGTGTATTTTGTATTTTTGTGACACCGCGTCATTCGTTATGAATTCGATAAATTTGTGTGTTTGCTATTCTTCCGGATACAATGTGAACACTCTATACTAGTGGAAATATTGTTGCTTGCAGCTCAAGTTAAAGTATTGACCGTTTAAAAATCAAACGCGGGGCCTGATGTTAGCACTACTACACCACGGGCAGTATTGATATGATTATCGAATATGGTGTAATGTTAACCAGCGAGTGAACATTTCGATGATACATATATTTGCAATCGGCCACTATACAATACTTTCTACTAGATGCTGAAAGGCACCTTTTTGGTTCATTACCCTTCTCACTGATGCACGATTAACGTTTATTTCCATGCATCCATTACAAAGTTTGGGAGCTGGTATACTAAAAGTGTCAATTGATCATGCTGGCACGGAAGCTATGTTCCGCTGGTAGCAATAGCTACGACACCATTTCCAATGTTGGTGCAGCTGGAATGACATCTATGAATCTTGTCTATATCTTTTTGGTCAATGGACTAAAATATTTGAATAATTAAATGAGATTTCTCAAGTGAACAGAAACAGAAATATAACAAAAACAATATAATGAATACAAAGAGGAGTGAGGATCATTTACAGTTGTCTAACGATGAGCTCGCACAACAATTTAGTTTTTTTTCAGTTTTTAACAAAAGAATGTGAAACATCATTACACAAGTAAAATATTTAATATTAGCACGGCTTGTCTTTTTAGACAATCCAATTCAGTGCGTACTTGGGAACCTCGATGGTGTTTTGCATAGGCTATCGGTTTAAAGGACATGCCATTCAACGTCAGATACTCCAGAGTGGAATCAATTTACCTTCGACATTTAGACTTTTTTGCCCAGAAAACATGGTTTGTTTTTGCACCGCAAAGTAGTACAAGCAAGGTCGTAGCCTGGGGGGATTGCGGGGCTCGCGACCCCCCACTTTGGTTTAACCCCAAACAAAATTTTTTTGAATATTTTTGGTTGAAAATCATGTAGGAAATTGTTTTAAAACTAGCCTCTCTCGCACTAGAAAACAATTACTTTCAACCGAATTTTTGACCAAACTTCACGTTTTTGTATAAAAATTCGCTATTTTGGCAACAGTTGCATTTTTACTTGTTTACGGCATACTTAATATACCAATTCTGGACCCCGCTTTCACATATCTGAGCGCGACCCCCCCGTTTAGGTACTCACTACGGGCCCCGACCCCCCTTTCAAAATTTCTAACTACGCCCTTGAGTACAAGTATAACTTATGCTAACATGCATCCTTCTAAAATTGAAAATATTTTAAACAGTTACGACAAAAATTAAAAGGCTAGATAAATTTGAAACCTCCGCATTTGTTGGCACTGCCAATCATACATACACGACGTCCGACGTCTCGGGGGCAGCCAGGATCTTCGGGGGGGGGGTTTTGCGCCGAGGGTGGTCCTGTCGCTTAGGGTGTAATTCCCCTCTCCCCGATGAGAATATATGGTGCTAATACGGTTGGCAAACAAGACGACATGGTAGGAGTCGTCTTTTAAAGACTACGCGTTGAGAATTGCAAAACTACCGTATTGAAACAAAAAATATCCTCGCCTCTCAGGTCTGCTATTTCCACCGCACTTTCTTATTTCGCAAGTTTGCTGTGGTAAAATACATTTATGATATTGTAATTTTGCACTATTCTTTCAAAATACCGGAGAAATAAATAATCCGTCTAAAATTATTTCTGCAGAAACAATATTTTACGAAGCAATTTAGGATTTTAATAATACGTAATAAAAGCAAGATTTAAATCACAATTATGAAGAGCATATAACGTGAAGAAGTATGATAGTTCCCACCCTCTACAATTTAGTCGTGCTAGGTATCACGGTTGTTGTTGGCCATAATCAGTTCATTGTAAGGTAAGTCAAAGTATTCCTACTCCTGTATCAAAGGCTTACGTCTGGCCGCTTATAATTCTGTGTATTTCGACTGACCCACTATAAGACTGGACGTAATATCTCAGCACATACAAATCCAGTATTCCCAAATTGTTAGCAACTTGTAGCAACAAATTTTGCCCTCATAAAACTTGAATAATCGTAATTTCACACAACTATTGTGTGCGTTATTTTGCGGCAATTCGCTTAGAAACGTACAAAGATATAAGCAACTGTATTATGGAAAATGCTACATCAACTGCAAATGAACAATGCGAAAGGCATTGTTAGCCTTATTATTTAATAACTTATATGTATCTATTACAGCTTTGACAACACCCTAACTGAAAGAAACTTGAGGGTTTCTACTGAGTAATTTCTTAGTTATCACTCGAAGGCTTATAAACGTGAATTAGTTTTATCACACGTAAAAAGATTTACTACATGACGCCGTAATGTTTCAAGTTGAGCCGTTTGGGTCTGATCAGTTTTAAAATACATGATTTTATGACTCCTATTGGGAGAAAACAAATTGATCATTTGCGGAAAGGATGTAAAAACGGTTACCAGCCACCAGTCTTGTCTAACAGAGTGTCTGCAAAGCCATATTTTTCTGCGGTAGGTTATCCATAAATTCTAAAAGTTTGTACCACAGTTGTCATCCGAGGCTGGTCCATGTTATGTCTTTAGGTAATGCGGCGTTCACATATAATGTCCCTGCTATTTGGAACTTTTGTCCCCTGTATTCGCGACCATACCGTATAGTCAGTCACGGTCGCACCCATACTATAAATCTATTTCTGACGGTATGCGACACACCCCTAGGTACTACATTTTTACTATGTCATAAACACCCTTAGCTAACAATTTGGCGCGAATTAACAGCATCGTACCCCGTATTTAGCTAATGCGGTGCATTCGTCAGTTATGCAGTGTTGTTCTATTAAAATCTCGATATTTGCGTCTAAACCATATGCATGTCGATGAGATAACGCCATACAGCGTCAGTAAAACTACAACAAGACACGGTGTGCATGATAGCGTCGAAAACTGGCAGTACCACTAGCTAGCTACTATTGAAAAAATTTGACATACACATGGTGGTATCTAAGACACCTTGTTGTCGATAGTGTGCCTGACACTGTGTGTGGTACTTAGATTCCAAACGTTGGGTACATTATAGCGTGAACACCGCATAACACACGGACGGCCATATTACCGACCCGCAGACCTTCTTACAAATGCTCCTTAAGTGGCATTAGTAAACCACCGTTCTATTACAAATAAAATAGCATGTCCGTCTGGCTCAAAGTTATTCTCCTCGCATATGGTTGTAAGCGGGCAGTTCCATGCCTATAGAAGATGGCCTGTATTTTATTAAACGCTCTTTTCGACACATAAATTAGTAAAACCATTGATAATACTTTATAAATTTTTTGTTAATAAACTATTTGTATGTCATCAATGTTTTTGGTTCAGTTTAATTATAAGGCTCTTACCGGCGTAAGAGTTGCCGCTTACGCTTTCGTTTAGATTATCAACATCTACTCCATTCAAGTTTTTGACTGATTTTGTAGCATGTTACAAGAATTTATATTAATGAAAAATATATCCACGAAATGAATGAGTAGCTTATGAACGTCATCCCAAACGAAATACCAAAACTATACATCAAGTCGGCTTATAGAATTCGGTTTTGGAAAATGTACATCGCAATAAATAATTAAAATTCATTAGTTGTTTAATTCCAGTGTTGGACAAAAGTAAAGGCATATTACCTGAACGCCACTAGGATTGTACTCGTTTCACACTCGCTTGCGCTCGCTTTTTTCAGTCTTTCTGCCCACTTACGAGTCGCATTTAATACGCACTATCATTTAGTAAGCAATTTTCGGTCAGTAATTAATGTTTAATTTATAGCCATAGGCCAAATTTCCATTCGCTATAAATATTAACGACAGTAACACCTGGATATAAAATTACTACGATGTTAATGCGATTTTAATGAGTACTTGTATCGACATGGAAAAATTCAACTCGTTAGCAAATATATCAAAAATTGCCCACAAACTTTGCAAATGTTAACGAATGTCACTCACGTTTTATTCGTACGATAGTCGAATTGCCCTCGATTTCTACTCACGCGTGTCTACTTTAAAGGCGTGTTCACACGCTTAAACTTTTTGGTCAAATTTTGAGCTCAAAGTTTGATCAAATTTTGATCAAAATTTGACGGTAATTTTTAACGAAAAATTGCGATATTTCAAAATTTGAGAACAAAATTTGAGCTCAAACTTTTTCAAGTAATGAATCTCATCAATGATTGGCTACAAGAATATCCTTGAAAAGTTTGAACAGTGTTCACACATTCAAACTTACAAAAAATACAAAAAAGATGCTTTCAAATTTTGATCAAAATTTGAGCTCAAATTTTGGTCAAAATTTGACCAAAAAGTTTGAGTGTGTGAACACGCCTTTACTTTCGTCCGAGGCTGTATCTATATACCCACTTATTATTTTTATTATTTATTAATTTATTTCATTTCTTTATTCAGTTGTAATTCTTAAGGTATAGTAGAGCAATCAAAGCTTGTTTTCTTATCAGAACTCCTTAACAAAAACTTCTATAAATATTCCAGATAAAGCAAGGCTATATTTTGCGAAAGTATTTTATATGTAGTAGCTAACGACGTCAGAGGGAGAATAAAGCTTAAAAATACCGTCTATTGCACCGTTTTATTGTGGTGCTTTTCTTAATAGAGTTTGAAGCTTTTCAACTAGCATAAAAACTTCCAAAATATTTTGTTTAAATTGGGACCACGAGAGCGTGCTAAGTGCGGTTATTTAGACAGAAAAATTACCGAAGACAAAGCGTGTTTTTCCGGTATTTTCCGTTGTAAGAATCTGTGCTATTGTATATACACTTACATAACAACGAAATTAGTGTAGTTCAGTTTCAAAGGCCGGGCGCCGTTTGTATTTTAACTGGAATATTCACTTATGAAAGTTTATATAACGATTAATAAAACCGACATGTATATACTAACCTATATTTATCATTTTTGTAAAGTCTGTAATTGCACTAAAAAGACTGCGGAAGAAGTACAATAAGCACATCTATACATAGCAACTTCCGCAAAATGTCATGAATTAAAAGTGTTTTAAGCTCCAAAAGCTTTCACAGATTGTTTTACTGTCTATAAATGATAGAGTTTACATAGAAAACGTATTGCTATTTCTCCCACAGATCTGTCTTTTTACAGTGAAGTGTTGCGTTTTTGTATAGCGTAGCTCGAAATCAACTTTAGCAACCTTGTATAAATACGTGTTGGCATCCTAAAGATTTATCAGCAAATTCATGTTGTTACTTAGGGTGTTTTGTAAGGTTTCTCAGGGCACGCTATCTAAACTTCAGAAAATTCACTAACTATAGATGTAACTATCACTATATTATTTGCCATACGGATACTATTACATCCTTGAAGATAAAAGTTTCGGGCATTTTTGGTTAATCATATCTCTAAAGCAGCTCTGCTTTCAGGAACAACTACTCTTCGAAGTACATAAGATTTCCACATCATAAATCGCAAACACAAAAACAAATGCAATAAATGTGAAATATATATATAATTTATGGTTTGATGGATTTTTACTTTTCGACTTCATACTACATATGGCATATATAATATTCGGATGACTAATCTTTACGGTGTGGCGCCTGATTTAGAAAAAAACATCACTTACTGCTTTCAGAACAACAAAGCGCATGACCTGGTGCCACGATGTTATATCGTCTTACCTCTAGCAATGCAGCAATAATCTTCATTGCATTTTGTTCGATTTGAGCATTCATGTTTTTCGCAGGTTTACACAGCTATTATTGCTATTATTTAAATAAATATATCATTTATTGCAACATGCTACATTTATGTTTCAGTGCTTTATGGTGTAATTTATTTCCTGAAGCAATTATAAGTTTTTGTAAATGTTACAGCTGGATAGATACCCTGTAAAAAGCTTCTTTTTGAACACTTTTAAAATTACCTGAACTAAACGATTTGGCATAAAATAATGTTCATGTTTGGCATCTTTAACCTTAACATTTTGCCACATGAATTAATGCTTATTTTGTATAACGTTGAACAAGCCTTTGCCGCACAGGAGGATTGGACCGGGATCGATTGGCTGCGAGACTTGTACGTTAGCTGCTACACTTTCTAGGCGCTGTTGCTCACTTCCCTAAAGAACCTTACAAGACGAGCGAATAACAGCACACGTGCAAAAGCACAACACACAAGAAACTCAATTGGTACAATGCGTCGTAATGTACACTGTCATAAACGTGTGACTGTAAATGGAAAAGTGAAACAGCTTGCAAAGCCAAAGACATAATTTGTTTTCCGCTCAATTTGCAATAAACACCGTAAACAAATACAGGAACAGTTATGGTCACAAATAAGGCCTTGCGCTAATAATTATCACTCGGGAAGGAATCCAAAAACCACAATGCATGGTCATGAGTCCTGCGATAGATTTACTGTCCTGTAACCTATGGTTGTATACAAACTTCATCTTGAATGTTTGCGAATCGTAACACGCGTCATTATCTGCGTTACTTTAGCTGGACATTCAGCGGTGTTTAATCGTTGGAGTTCTATAATATAATTGTTTCGACATTTTCTCTACTATATGGTACAAAATTGATGTGATAACATGAATTTTTCAGTGCATCAACACAAGCGTAACAAAAATAACAAAATTGCTTGCTAAACCGCGTCGCAGAAGCAGATATACGAACTAGATCTTTCGCTGCTGCGGTTGGGTTTCCACTAATTAACAAACATTTTGCGACATGTCGTGTGTTTATTAATGTTTGGTTTAATCGTTGCGCAATGTTTGTATGATGTTAGTAAACCAGTTACGCAATTTCATTGACGTTGCTAGTCTTGAGTTAAGCCATTTCAAAAACATTTTTGAAGATTCCATAATTACTACAGAAAAATTATTTATTGGTGACTTTTAGTTCAAGACGTCGGCGGCCTGGAATCTGTATCATTTTCGGCTCCGTCTAGTATGAAACATGCGTCTCTGGCAGGTGCACCTTCGTAAATTTTCGGGTTCTTCCTGGTTTAATTTATCTTCATAATTTTTTTCGCAGCACCAATTCATACAACGACGGACAAAACATTTTTGTAAAATCCTATGTCGATGTTAAATATTTGATAAATCATGTAAAATAGTATTATGCTAATCTTATTAAGTATTTATACGTAATGCGCCTATTCATATATTTCCTGGAACAAAAACTACTGAAAACGCAAAACAATGAACATCCGATAAGATGTCCAGGACCAAATTATGTCACGCGTCCAAGTCAACCAGTTCTACTGAACTATAGCTTAGCTGGACAACTATGGTACATTTTTATAGCATAGCTAGTCTTAATGTGACAAACAGGGAGCTTAACTAGGATCTGCGTGACAAACGGAGCGTCCAGTTGAAGTGTCAATTGAGAAATTGTATTTAGTATCGTGCTTAGTGTAATAGCATTTTGTTCTATAGTATTTTCACACTAATTCTAAGTTATATATTTGTTTTAATATATATACAATTACAAGCTATATGCCGCATTTGGAACATTATTTAGATACCTATAGTAAAACGTAATGTTCGAGGACTATATTTAGATACCTATAGTAAAACGTAGAGGACTATATAGTCTCTGGCTTATGTTATAAATCTCAGCGGAACGCCTCGTGACAACAGAGCAGTCCGGCTCGACACTTGATGACAAATGCATAGCCTAGCTAGGCCATTCAAAATTTTAATAGTCGAGCTGGATCGTACGCGTGACATAGTTGCTAGCCCATTTGAACGTGTGACATAATTAGGACCATGCGCACGCATATTATCGTAAATGATGCATAACAGGCAATTTGGAATTAAAGTACAACTTTCGAGACAAGCGAAGGTGAAATTTGAAACACTGCTCTTTTATCACCTTATTTGATTATTTAAAATATTTTAACTCCCTAAATATTAAAGGACACAACGGTTATGATTACCTGTGGTATACTAACGGTTACAAGTGTTGTGATTACTTATAGTAAATCCAGCGGTCAATATAGCTCAACTTATGCAGTGGTTTACGTATATGTTGCATAAAATATTATTGTCACGCTAGTAACTGGTCACACTAGTCTACGGGAAACTAAATATTGCGCTAAATAGGTATTAATTGTGGCGCAATTTGTGATTTTTTCGGCAGTTTCCAAAATGCAAAATTGGTTTTGGTAAAATACAGCAATACGCAAACTGAACCAAGAA
>JASANE010000650.1:0-46292 GCA_030248225.1 Trileptium ribeirensis
TGGACCTGCCCAAAAGCTGACAGGCTGGTGCCTTTTCATGACAAAATTTTTCTTTTTCTTTAAAATGAAGGCCGCCGCCACGCCGCCCTGGTATTCCCTGTCGCTCTCGGCGTGGTATATGAGCGTAATATGTACGGAAACTTTTATATATATCCTGCTATATATATTATATGTAATTATAAAACTAGCTATGTGATTTTGTATAAATATATAAAATATATTGAATCTATATAAATCATAAAATTCACCCATATCCCTCCACATCCCAAAACCCAAATTTCATACTTAAAAACCTCCTAAAACTTATTCTTTCCTTTTAAACACCATATTTTCTAACCCATATTTTCTATTCAACCACCCTCCTCCTTTGACACCACCATTATCCCAAATTTCATTTTTCTCCTTTTTCCAACCTTTCCAACCAAAATTCAAACCCCTCTCTCTCACCCAAACCTTCATCAATCTCACTAAAATTTCTATATATTTTTCACATCACCACCTCCATCCACATATTAAACCCCCTCTTTCCTCTTCTTCTTATTTTCTATAAATCAACTCTCTCTAAATATATCCTTTTTCTCCCATTTCTCCATTTTTCAAACATCCCGCATTCCCTCAAAATTCAATCCCTATTCCCCAAACTTTAATATCGTTTTTCCCTTACCACCCCTATTCATATATCTACTCCACCCCTTTCCCATTTCTCTATTTTTCATAAATTTCTATTTTCCAAAATTCCCATTTTTCTCCAACTTTTTACATTTTTCAAACATCTTCCATTTTACCAAATCTTAACCACCACTCCTCAAAATTAAAATACAAACTCCCCTCCCTACCCCTATCATCATATTAAAATATCACAATCCCTCTCTTTATACTTTTCTCAAACCACATCCCAAATTTTCACCCCTTTTCTCATTTCAAATTTTTCATTCAAATTTCTTCTAAATCATATAATCAAAACATAAAGTATATATTATTATCGCGGCAAGCGCGTATATTGTTAATGCAGTACAGGGTACTGTTGGTGGCGCATACGCGGTGATGTGATTATTATTGATTAGTTACTTGTTTTTGGTATAGAATTGGATTATTATGAAGTTGCTGATTATTATTGTTGTTGGTTTTGCGTTGAATATAATTGCTTAGCTACTTGTTAGGGAGTTTTTCATAATTTATAATACGTGTCGTTTCAACGGAGAGGATGTTAATGTTTAATTCGCGAGCGGTTGCTTTTTTGAGAGCGACAAATTTTTTTTATTTTTCTTTCGGTCACTTTGAAGGCGAGTTAGCTAGTACTTACTTCGGAATTTTCATTCATAACATTTTTCCTCAGCGTTCCGACAACGGTGATCGGATTATTTGTGGTGCAGCTGGTTAATTACAGTTAATTACAAAGTGTCCTCGAATGGATTCAACGATTTGTGTTTCGAATTGCTTGTTAAATTTTACGGTTATTCTTTTATTTCTACTTGATTAATTTATGGCGTCTGGGTTGGCGAATGATGCCTCGGTTCTGGTAGTGTATAGGTTCTAGTGTGGTTCGAATGATTATAGTGGGCTTCCTGAAGACTACTGCGTGCCATTTTAGGGTGCCAAGCAAACGCGTCGTCGCGTTTAAAATGTTTGACAGCACCGTAAAGTGTGGCTAATATATCGTTAGCAAATGCATCCCGTAGTACGTTGGTTACGAGTATGTTCACATTAACAGGTTTATGCGAGTTTTGCTCGGGTCTAATCTTATTATTCAGTAACAGCGTGTCACAGCAACGTCTCAGTCAGTGCCTAATCTTGACAACGACCCCTTATGCATATTGAGTATGCGTTGCTAGTTAAAGTGAAATAAGTACGCGGAACCGTAAGCATGGGTGTTGAAATTAATTTTCACGGTAGCTTATGGATTTCGTCAGCTTAGGAAAGTAGTGTTGGTTAATTTACGTGAGATCGGGGGTCGCATCTAGACAAACTGAACTGCTCGTGTTGGGACTTTTCTGCTATACGGTGTTGATTCGAGTGAGCCCGGATTTTTAGGCAATCTTGCGGCTAATAAAGTTCGATTGCGTGAGAACTTTTCAAAGGTGGTCAATTGTTTGGTATGCGGAGTTCCCGGTAAACAAATGCATCGTGTAATATTTGTAGTTATAATTGATTTACTGCTGCCGGAACACGAAGTGCCATTGCGTAGGGACTTCGACTCTAAACGTAATAGTGTTCTTGCTTGAGTTGGCCGCTCCAGCCAACCGATTCATTTCGCGAGGATCATCGATTTCGGTGTCGGAATTCTCACTGCGGACTGTCACTGCGTGGGAATAGTAAATAAACAATTACTACTATTTGGCTGTTATTGACGTACTGCAAAGAGCGAAATAAAGCTACATCGATAGACACTGAGCTGTTAAAGTTGTGGAAGAATCCCCGAAATAGGATATATTATATACTGCTAGGATATATTATCACTGCTTTCCTGGTTCGCCCAGACCACGAGCTCGCGCACCCCAGCTACTAGTACATTTATTGGTGGCCTAATTCGTATCTTTCGTGTGTTATAGTAGCGGCTGGGGGTCGGAGCGTCGCGTAAGCACGGAACTACACAGCCAATAAAAGAAACACAGCTCCGACATGGTGGCCATGACGAGGCCAATGCCAATGCCGATCCTGTGAAGATCCTGTTGGTACGTTCGCCGGATTGGATTGGTCCGTGGTTAGCGGTGATATTTCGTGACATTTTCTTAGTGTTAATTTTTGCGCGTTACAGCACGAAGTGGTGAGTCTCGTAGCTGTAAACGGTGTTTTGTTTTTTTCACGATATGGATGACACAGTTGCGTATCCGCCTCACGACGATACGACCCAGTGGTCTATAGGGATAGATAGCGCCAGTACGCCGTTGCGTACCGCTACTGATGACGCGACCACGTCCAGGAGTAATGCTACGTCAACTCAGCTAGAAGCGACTTTGCATCGATTGGAGGTAAGCTTAGTTGATACTAGTCGTAAGTACGATGAGATGACTAACTTGGCGCGCGATTCAAATCGCAAATATGACGCAATAATTGACTTAGTGCGGGATAGTGTACGTGACTCTACTCGTCAATATGATAAAATCCTGGTGGATACCATGGAGCGCGAGCACAAATTCCAAAATTTTGTGGTACGACAAAATAATGATTTGCACGAACAAATGAGACGGCAGACCAATGATCTACATGAGCAAATAGAACGACAGAATAGTGACATACACGAACAAATGGATGAGATGCGGGGTAATCTTAACCAGTTGCGAGCTCTAATAAGTATGGAACCGGTAGTGACCCCGACTTCTGATGTTGGAATAGACGATTCGGTTTATATGGATGCTACTGTGGTAGAAGCACATACTGGACCAAAAGTAAGATTTGATGTTGAGCCTACGGTTCCGTCCTTAGATACAATTAGGACTGCGCCACTACAGGTGTCGGTACCATTACCCGCAGTGACAAGCTCGCTTGACGCTACATTTGTCCCTAATAGGATCTCGATAGCGCCGGTTGTCGTGTCTACGAGTGTACATGTGTCAGCCCCAGTTATAACGGTTCCAGCTTCGGTAACCGGTCGTTTCTGCTGCGTGTACACACTGTTCGTGTACTCATGCTGTGGCGCCTGCCCCGGTGTCAGCGCCTGTGACGGCGGCTGTTCCTGCAATGCCACCTATTGTAGTTAACGTGCCACCTCCGAAGGAACCAGTTAATATCGAATGGTACGATGGTACGACGGATTTTGCCACGTACTTTCGTCGGTTAGAAACGGAGTTTGAATTAGCAGGTGTGGAAAAGTCAAGTAATAAATTTCGTACACTGCGTAAGAAACTAGCGGATGCTGCCCGCAGTTTTATTGAGTTACTAACGACCGGTCCAGAAGCACCAGAGACATATGAAGACCTAGTGTACGAGCTGCATGAACGATTTGCAGAAAGCCGAGAATTCGTAGACGAAGTTCAGAGGTTTCAACAAATGAGCCAAAAAAGTTCCGTAGCTGATTTCGCTGGCGAGCTAGAATTACAGTGGCGCAAGCGAATTGTCCCGTTGGAACTTGGTGAGAAGCACGCTGCCAATTTATTGCGTAATACGTTCTTGCGAGGCATACGACGTGGATTACGTTCACGCCTGATCCATGGTGACCAATGGTCTTTCTATGAGCTCAAACGTCGAGCGGTCCACATTGAGCGCACAGAAAAATTACTGTCGGGACCCGAGGACGATGGAACTTTATCACGACCCACAAATAGATCGGTTCCTCAACGGTCTTGGAGACCGAGCCGAAGTGCTAATGCTGGCAATGGAACGATACCACGCAGGAACGATGGTCGGCAGGCTCCAATGCGCATGAGTAGCGGAAACCAAAGTAACGACGTAAGGAATACCCGCGTTATGGAACGAACTTCTGCGTCCTCAATTGTGTGTTTTATGACTGTGGTGCCACAGGGCATGTCCGCGCGCGATGTCCATATCGGGATGCACGCCTTCGTCAACAAGAACGCGGTGTAGTGAGAGAAGTTACTTCTCGATCGGTGCCCGTGCAACGTTCGTTAAATAATGTTGAATCCACAACGCCTAAAGAACTGTGGAAGTGTTTCGTATGTGGTAAACCAGGTCACTTTGCTAGGGATTGTCGTCAACAATTAGTAAATGTGGAAAAACAATTAACTGGAGATAATAGACGCCGGCCGGAAGCTAAAGCGGTACAATCTGTAGCTTTGGAGACCCTAGTTCGCCAAATGAATGATGTGGAGCGTCGCATGGACGGGCGGATGAACGACATTATTTCTCATTTGAAGCGGGACAGAAAAGTGAATGGGTCTGAAATTTCGCATTCACCATCACGAGTAATGTTGCCCAAGAATTCACGTCATCAAGTACTGGTAGAAAAGGTTCCTGAACGAATCATCGAAGAAAATTCGGAACTGCAAAATGATATGCAAGTTTCGATAGCACAGGTAGAGATGTTAGCTCGTCCTACCAAATCGTGTTTTTATGTCGACGTGCAAATTGATTCGTATAAGTTACCGGGACTGGTGGATACTGGAGCTCAAATGACGATCATGCTCCAAGAAGTTTATGAGGAAAATTTTAATCGGTATAAGTTGAATTTCGAAGTGATTCAGGTATTTGCTTTCGATGGTTCCCCAGCTAGTAAGACCCTGGGATGGTTCGAAGCATTGGTACATTTCGGAGAGCAGTCCCAGTACGTACAAATTCACGTTGTACCGGATATGTCAGTTGCGATTGTCATCGGTGATGACATGTTACGGAAGTTCCAAACCGTAATTGATTATCAGAAAATGCGAATTCTGGTTGGTGATAAATTAGTAAGGTCTTGGTCATTAGTCCAACGTAAGGAAACGTCTGCGGAGGCTGGTACCGGGAAAATAATCAAGTCCGGAAAACTGACTGAAGTTCCAGTGGGTGCTTTTCATGTTTGTAGGGTATCTTTGGATACCGAAATTCCACCGGAAAGTACCAAGTTGGTACCGTGTAACATTAACACGACTAATTACAATGGGCAAAGTGTTATGGTGGAAACTGATGTGAAAACTCGATTTCAGCGACCCATACTTTGTCCAAATGCTGTAGTTGAAGTACAAGAGGGTATGGCTTAGATACCAGTTACCAATTTAGAACAGCAGTCGTATAAGGTAAAAATTGATGACGTGATGTCACACGTTACTGAGATAGTGGATACCGTTGCTGTTACGTCGACGGAAAAACCAGCGAAGACTGATGTCGACTATTCTAAAGCCGTTACCAATAAGATCCAGATTCGGGCGAAAGAAGCTAAATGCTTGTATAGGGAGGTAGCAGCAGAAATAACGCTAGATAAAGAAGCGGAGTTACCAGAGGGTGTGTCCCTAAAGGAAGCGGTTGCTACCGAGACCGAAAAACGAATTTTAGCGCGGTTGTTAGAACGCAACAGCGATGTTTTCGGAAGCTCCACAACAACATTGAGTCGAACGCATGTTTTACGACATCCTATCGATACTGGAGATACCAAACCCATTCAACAACGAATGCGACGTGCACCCTACGTGCATCGTGAGGAAATTTCTAAACAGGTCCAGGCTATGCTGGACGATGATGCGATTCAACCATCGATGACTCCTTGGGCATCTCCTGTGGTTCTCGTTAAGAAAAAGACTGGAGACATGCGATTCTGTATCGATTATCGAATGCTAAACGATGTAACAAAGAAGGACAGTTTTCCTCTTCCACGAATTGACGATACCTTAAACGCCCTCAAAGGTGCGAAATATTTCACGACGTTGGATTTGAAATCTGGGTATTGGCAGGTTGAAATGGAGCCAGAGGATGTTGAAAAAACCGCCTTCATTTGTCATGAACGGTTATTCGAATTCAAAGTAATGCCTTTTGGGTTGACTAACGCGCCTGCTACGTTCCAAAGGATGATGCAAATCGTCTTGTCAGGCTATCTATTGGAGTTTTGCCTGTGTTATATCGACGATGTTATCGTGTTCTCGCCAACGTTCGAGGAGCATTTGTGGGATATCCAATGTGTGTTTAATCGTCTCCGTGATGCAGGTTTATCTATTAAGGGCAAGAAATGTGACTTCATACGACGGGAAGTATTGTTCCTAGGTCATGTAGTGTCGGAGAGTGGAATTGCCCCAGATCCAGCGAAAGCCAAAAGATATTGGAGTGCGAAAGACCCCAAAGCGTTACAGAAGTACGTTCATTCTTAGGGTTGACCGGTTATTACCGTCAATTTATCGAGGGATATAGTCTTATCGCCGCTCCGTTGCACGAATTGACAAAATGACCAAGTAAATTTAATTCGGTAGAATCACGTTGGACGGACCAGTGCCAAATCACTTTCGATAAGTTAAAAGTGGCATTGACTACAGCACCTATCTTAGCGTATCCGAACCCAGTGAAACCATTTAGGTTGCACACCGATGCTAGTAACGAAGGTGTTTGGTTTATTTTGACACAATGTGGCGAAGATGGAAAGGAACGAGTGATTCATTATGGAGGTAGGAAATTCCACGATGCTGTAACCAGATATAGCGTGACTGAAAAAGAATGTTTGGCCGTGGTAAGAGCTATGGTGCAATTTCGGCCATATTTGTTGGGTAGTTTTACCACAATTGTCACGGATCACGCTTCCTTAGTGCAAATTCTCATGAAAACTCGTTCCATCGATTTATTAACACCAGGGTTATTGCGTTTCGTAACGAGAATCCCAGAATTTGATTACGAAGTAGTATACAAACCTGGTAAACAACACCTTAACGCTGACGCTATGTCGCGTCCGCCGAATTTGAAATCTATGTCGAATAACGAATCGGTTGATAATTCGGAAGTAGACCGGAAACAGGATAAAGAATATCCTAATGAAGCGTTAGTGAAATGAGAATCGAATCTTTTAAAGATTGTGGGCGTAGTTACGCAGAGTCCTAACGTAGTGACTGATGAAAACAATGAGACGGATGATCCCAACCTGGTCCAAGTGGAATGCAGGTAGATGTTCCTGTAGTGGAAAGCGATTTAAATGACTATTTTGCGATAGATCCACCATGGGAAGCGAATGAAATCCGACGAGCCCAATCTTTGGACCCGTTTACACGAGGAATGATTCGTTTTCTGGAAGACCAAGAGTTGGATCCCGAGTTAGCGGAGGATCTGCAACGACAGATCTTGTTGCAGGAAGATAGGTTCCATGTCCGTCATGGTGTTTTGTATTACGTGAGCCGAAAACGTAGACCTGTCCGTGCGGAAGCATGTGAATTTCGTTTGGTACTACCGAAAGAATTCCGTGTAGTTGTGATGTAACAAGCTCACACGACTCGATATGCAGGTCATGTAAGATACAATCGAGCGTTGGCCAAGCTTGAACGAAAATTTTATTGGGTCACAATGAAGAAAGACCTTGAAGCGTTTATTAACGCATGTGTTCCATGTGCTCGGTTTAAACCTGGTCCGAATCGACGTGGACCGTTACAACCAATTCCTGCGATGGCACCATTTCATATGGTAGGCGTGGACGTGATCGGTCCATTACCCTTCACACGATCTGGAAACAAATATATTGTGAATTTTATAGACTATTTAACGAGGTGGCCGGAAGCATTTGCCACACCTGACATAACGGCCATGACTATTGTTGATTTACTGCTGGACAAGATCGTGCCTAGACACGGTGCCCCACGTGTCATTTTGTCTGACCAAGGACCAGCTTTCACGTCTGAGTTATTCACGTCTGAAGCGGCCAAGTTAGGAAGCCGAACGGTTTTGCTACTCTGTACCATCACCAATGTAATGGTCTTGTGGAACGATGGAATCAAACATTAATGGATATGATCAAGCCACTCACGGAATTGGAACCAAATAATTGGGATTCATACGTCGATAGTGCACTTTTTGCGTACCGAACTACGGTACACGTGTCAACGGGCCAAACTCCGTTTTTCTTGATGCATGGTCGTGACCCGGATTTGCCAGGAGAAACCCCGTTATTGTCCATAACGGAAGGAGGAAGTCCAGACCAACATGTACAAAAACTGTTGGATATGTTAACTAGCACTTGGAAAGAAGCGAGTAAGTCCATACGCTTGGCCCAGGACGCCTACAAGCGATATTTTGATCGAAGAGCACGCATTCGTGACTTTTTGCCAGGTGATGTAGTGTTAATGCGAAGGCCAGAGAAAATCGATTCTCGTAGGATCACTAACAAATTTCACCCGAATTTCGAGCGACTATATCGAGTAGTCAAGGTACAAGGTCCAGGGATACCCCTTTTGAGTGTCCAATTGACGAGGTAGATCCACAGTTAGCCTGGCCAGAGGGACTGCAAGAACCACTTGGAGGGGTTGTAACCACCCAGTGTGAGAATTATCTGCGGGGACCAGTGGCTTGGGGGTGGTTGGTTGTGAGTGGATGCACCCCGCCAGTGTAGCTGTGGTAGACGCAAAAGACCAAATCGAATCAGCGATGAAAATAATCAAACACCCAGCCACCAACTTAACCGCGTGTAATAGAGAAGATGTGAACATCAATTATCAACAGCAACAACAATTTCAACAGGCGTGGGAAATATATCAAAACACACGAGAACGTCACGACGACTACGCGGAAGCGATCAATGAATCTATTGATAGTGATCGCGAAGCAAAACGACGAGAGCGAGGCAAATCGCGTGTTTCTCCAAATGTAGTGGTACCACCGTGGCAAGAACTAATTTATTATACGGAGCAACAGTCAACGTCGACGGCAATCTTCGCGCCGTTTTCTCGTCTACGTCAGCTGCCGCAACGTTAACCATAGCTGCCGAAGCACAGCAGAAATTGAACGAGGTAGAAACATTTGAGGAAACATCGGTTGTTACACCGAGTAAAACAGTTCAAACGACGTCTGGAGAACGAGGTACAACTGCTGAAGCTGTAGTAGAGCCGTCTATTCAACCAGCACCGTCGCAGCAAAGCGGTATCGGTCAATTAGCGCTTCTTGGCGAACGACGAAACGCTATGGAAATGACTTCATTGCAGTTTAATGGTAATGACCTACGAACCGGTCGTGTTACAGCGTTTGGTAACCGGTTGATTTACCATTACTTTAAGTTTTACCAAACAATGTCCAATGAACCGATGCCAACACGCATGCACATGTTGTATTATTATTTGCGCGATGAATTGAAACGCGAATTCAAACAGATTGGTGAACGTGGACGTCGTATTACTGAGCGCGACTTGATCGACATCTTTTTCAAATGGGAAGAGCGATTTCGAAATATGATTTTCCAAAAACCATGGGACGTTATAGTTACACCGGAACTATACGATCTATTCATACGTCGATTGGCGTATGCAGTGCGTGGATTGGTTTACGAAATGGTGCGAAGGCGCAGTATCGCGATACAATATTTTCCACAACTGCTCTTCATTGGCTTTAGTCGACGTAAATGGGAAAGTGACGTCCAGCGAGATATGCGACGCTATGCCGATACGCGAACAGGTGTTTCGAGCCAAGTAGCTCGCATTCGTAATTATGCTTTTCCGAATTCAGGTTATCAGCGATTGCGCGATGATCTGGACGCAATAGAATGTCATCTGTATAATCAGCAAGTATAAGGGAACCTAATGGTAGACCGGCTAGAACAATTTCAACAACTGGTTAAACGAGCATCACGGGAAACATTACCACAATTCTCGACAACGTTTCTACGTGAACTTCGTCATCTTACAGAATGGTACGATCGACGTAATGATTATCCGGGACAACCAGCATATATGCCGTTGGAATGTGATTGGCCATTGTATTTGCCAAAATCACGACGGGACTAAAACCATATAACAATTCTGCTACTTTTAGCCAATTGGGCGCAACAATAAACAATAATAGTTATAACTTTAAAAAGTATTAGCGTAACCTCACTAATTATGTCGTCATGGTTTAACATTTTGGATTATCGCGAACGTTTAACATTATTTACAATACGTCGCGAATTCGATGTCGAACAATTACAATGATGAATATTATGCTAACTATTTTAGAGTCCTGATTAGGAACTCTTGCAATTCTATTGGCGATTCATCGAATATCGAACAACCATGGAACGATTAATTTTGCCTCGTCATGGTCGAATACAGCGATGGCAACAACAATTATGGATATTGACATTATATGGAATAAATATTGTGGAGTCCTGAATGACAGGAACTCTGATTAGTACTATTTGTTTGTGTATTTTTTGTTGTTTTTTTCTTATATACATTTTGTTATAGAAACTTGTAGGGACGACTAATTCTTCGCCTCGTCATGGATGGATGAACGATGTATGCTCGCGGTGACCATGTTATTCATAAACAATGACAATATGTATACTGTGAATGTGGTAATATATTATGACGAATCGAGCTAGGCTCGTTAAATTTTGGTAAATCGGGGATAGCCAGTATTGATTTGTATTACTTGTTTTCAGCATTATAACAAGTATACGTGTACTGCCATAATAGCGTTGGGTTTCCAAATAATTGGAGCTTTCATTTATATATTTGATGTCATTTGTATTATTAATTGCCGTTACTCGTTATTAATATTTGTTATTACTTGTTTTCAGGTTGTTGTTACCCATGCCTGGACGTCATGGGCTTACTAAAGGGGGTGTTGGGGCTGGTACCTTTTTCATCACAAAATTTTTCTTTTTCTTTTCAATAAAGGCCGCCCCCACGCCGCCCTGGTATTCCCTGTCGCTCTCAGCGTGGTATATGAGCGTAATATGTACGGAAACTTTTATATATATCCTACTATATATATTATATGTAATTATAAAACTAGCTATGTGATTTTGTATAAATATATAAAATATATTAAATCTATATAAATCCCAAAATTCACCCATATCCCTCCACATGCCAAAACCCAAATTTCATGCTTAAAAACCTCCTAAAACTTATTCTTTCCTTTTAAACACCCTATTTTCTAACCCATATTTTCTATTCAACCACCCTCCTCCTTTAACACCACCATTATCCCAAATTTCATTTTTCACCTTTTTCCAACCTTTTCGACCAAAATTCAAAGCCCTCTATCACCCAAACCTTCACCAAAAATTTTTATATCTTTTTTATATCACCACCCCCATCCACATATTGAACCCCCTGCTTCCTCTTCTTCTTATTTTCTATAAATCAACCCTCTCCAAAAATATCCTTTTTCTTCCCTTTTTCTCCATTTTTCAAACATCCCCCATTCCCTCAAAATTCAACCAACATCCCCCAAATTTTAATATCCTTTTTCCCTTACCACCCCCATTCATATATCTACTTCACCCCTTTCCCATCTCAATATTTTTCATAAATTTCTATTTTCCAAAATCCTCATTTTTCTCCAACTTTTCACCTTTTTCAAATATCTCCTATTTTATCAAATTTTAACCCCCACTCCTCAAAATTAAAATACAAACTTCCCCACCTACCCTCTTCACCATATTAAAATTTCACAATCCCCCTCTCTCTACTTTTCTCAAACCACACCCCAACTTTCTACCTCATTTTCCCTTTTCAACTTTTTCATTCAAATTTCTTCTAAATTATATAATAAATATATACAGTGTATATAATTATCGCGGCAAGCGCGTGTATTTTAATCCAGTATGGTACTGTTTGTTTGCGTCTATGTAGCGGTATGATTATTACAAATTATTGTACTTGTTTTTGGTATTGAATATAGAATTATTATGGATTGAATGATTAGTGGTGTGTGATGATGAGTGTTGTTTAATTAATTACTTAGCTAATTAAGGGACCTTCTCAGAGTATAGTACGACGTGTCATTTTAACGTAGACAGTGTTAGTTGTTATTTTTGACGAGCGGTTGCGTTGGCGACATTGAGTTCATGTTTAATTTTTCTGGTCTCTCGAATGGATTAATTAGCTATTTTTAATTAGTTCTCATGACGTTTCACAGAGTATGGTGAGTGGCGTTTCAAAATGCAGTGTTGACAATGTGTCGGTTAAAAACATGCTAGTCGGTCACAACTCGTTTTATTTGAGATACTGAATTGTGATGGGTTTCGTTAATGACGTCCTGTTTAACAGTTAATTATATCTGCTTTCATGGTTTTGCGAGTGCTCTCGGGTGGCCTCACTATTTATCTCAAGTAGTATCATACTAACCATTCTAGTAAATTCAGCGGTGATTCGATTACACGTAAGATAACTCGAAACAATCTAATAGTGCAAGACGTCATTCACTAGGTTCGTAGTTGGAAATTGTATGCAGTGCTTCCCAGGGTACGTTGGAACTGGAAACTCTTTATATCCGTTCTTGGTTTACTTCGTCGGCCAAGCAGAGTGTTGTAATATTCGCTGCCTGGATGAACAGGGTAAAACGGAGAAGAGTATGCGACCGATTTTGTCTTATCGACCTGGAAATGGGACTTGTTATCTTTATTATGCATTCGTTCATATATTAAAGCGTATTACTCGTGAACTATAGACGAGGTGTTATTAGTGTAAAATCCTCACGGAGTGCCGTAACCTGCCTCGGAACTTAAATGTCGATAAGTGTAATTTACAAGTTAAGCGTTAGAGTTAACGATTCTATAGATGGTTGCAAGCTTTAGCGAGTAAAACCCACCGCCTTGATCGATCAAGGCACTGTAAAGAAAAGGCACTTCGTCGCATTAACTAATAAACCTTTATAGCCATTGCGCCTGTTGTTGGTGTCATTGCCAGAGAGCGTAATAAAGCTATTCGGTAATTCACAGAGCTATTATCTGGTCAAAGTCCCACTAGAATAGCAAAAAGCAAGGTTGGAGCTATCACCACTTTCCTGGTACGCCAGACCACGAATTCGCGCACCCCTGCTGTCAGTGTAGTATTAATTGGTGGCCTAAATTTCCTCTTTCGTGTATTATAGTAAGCGCTGGGGGTCGGAGCGCCGCGTAAGCACAGAACTACACAGCCAGTAAAGATATCGAGCTCCGAAAATTTGTAGCTTAGTGCACAGATTATTCAACAACAGCTCCAATCTAGCATGTATCAACATTTTGTCCGTTCCGTGTTTTGTCCATGGTACGATGGCACGAAATCGAGTCCTTTCTCTAATTCTGATGGGTCGGTTGCAGAAAGCTCGGTACTAGACAAATTAAACCCGCAATCTACTTGTTTACAGTAGTTAACATCGGTCGCTAGCCTAGGGTTAATGCGTCTTTCACACAGAAGTGCGTGCACGAACTGCACACCGTAGACATGTCGAGCAACGATTTCACGCAAAATAAAGACAACTTCTTTTCATTGCACGCAAAATGAAGACAACGGCTTTCCATTGCCCGCAAAATGCTAATAATGCGCTTCTATTACCACATGTCGAGGAAAATATTGCTGGCTATTACTATGCGGCCAAAGCTATGGTAGCTTCTATATTTATAGCTTGCGTGCAATGGTTGATACCATATCTACAACAACGTGCAATCGCATCAACCATATCAACATCTTTGTGAAATTAGCAATGGTATCGTCTATATTTATGGCTTGCGTGCAATGGTAGATATCATATCTACAAAAACGTGCAAGCGCAGCAACCATATCTTCATTTGTGCAATGGTAGTGCCTATATGTATAGGTTGTAGTCAATGAGACTACAATGTCTACAAAATGTGTGCAGTTTTAGAGACCGTGACTTGATATTGGTGCCAACTCCACTTTGATAGTGATGGCCCCCGTGATTTAATATTGACACCCCATTCCAGTTTGATAATGGTGCCCCCTCCAGTATGATATAGGCGCCCCCTCCAGTTTAGTATTGGTGTTCCCTCCAGTTTGATAGTGGCAACAATGGCACCAGTATCAAACTGGAGGGGGCACCAATATCAAACTGGAGGGGGTACCAATAACAAACTGGTGGGGAAAGGGAAAGTGGTATGAACATCATTATATCTACACATTTTTGTTTATCGTTTTGCTTATTTACACAAAATTTGTGCTATAAACAGAAAAAATATATTTTTTAGCACAATTCATAGCTAATTGAGTAAACTTCGCTAGCTCCGGCAGTCAAGAGAATGTGAGACGACCCATTATCTTTCTTTTTTAAAGACATTTATATATCCAATTTCTAATTACAATAGTCATAATGGCTTGTTTCTCGTAAGGTAAGATTCGCGGATGCTCAAGTATACGGGATTGTGGACCTAGTGTAATTACGTTTATTATCTCGATAACCACTCAAAGATGTAGTTATGCGGCTCACCGGTAGGGAAGTATCGTACTTCAGCGTGCTCCGCTTTATTAATTAATCCCATAATCATAGGAATGTTTCTATCTACAATGCGTTATACATTTATTTATTTCAAAAGCAGAGAAGCCCAGGAAATATTGCAGTTTCAATTTTCAGCATCGTCTTTATGTAATTATTGAATACATGGCAACTGTATGGCCGACAACTGTACTGCAAGACAACTGTAATAATAGTGTAGTTAAGTGGCTGGTCGATATTTTGGAAACAATAATTGCAATTGCAGTGTAATCGCTTTAAATTTCTGAAATATACATATATGCGATTGTGTTAGGCATATGTATCATGTGTCATAAAATAAAATTGAGTGACGGCAATTTTATCGCGGCAGTCAGGCTGAATTTTACTTCTGTTTCTCTGACTCTTCCCTGCAAACTGTCTCGGTTATCTACAATACGACAACGGAAACATGACAAACTACGTTTCTAAACGTAACAAGACAATATGATACGGGTAATACAAAAATTCTGCAATATATTGCCTAAATCAGGTATATACACGGTACAAACTGTATATAAGATGTAATACTAACATAAAAATTGTAATCCGGTCAGGGCGAAATCTCACTGATTAAGTTAAACTTTAACTCCTGTTAATGTTATAAGTCTGTAATGAATTTTCATTAAACCTTGACTTTCAAGGCGCTGTGAAATATTTGCAAAATATATCATGAACATACAGCATTTTTATAATTTTCGCTTGATGATGTTTTAACTAAAAATTTTTTGGTCTAACTATATTTTAGGTAAAGTAAGCATACCAAGTATAAAAGCCGATATACCGATATATTGAGAATTATATTCCCTAGCGCTGTGTCAATCATATAAGTTAAATAAGGTCGCTACAATGCTGTTAGTAATATGCATATCATTCGTGCTGCGTAATATTGAGGCAAATAAAAGTTATCAATATGTTTAATATATTAGTGCCCTATTCAGTTTGACAGCGGTGCCCCTTCCAGTTTGATAGTGGTGGCCCCTCCATTTTGATAGTGTGTCCCCTGCAATTTGATATTGGCGCGCCCGTCCAGTATGATATTGGTGCCTCCTCCATTTTGAAAGTGGTGCCCCCCGCAATGTGATATTGGTGTCACCCTCCAGTTTGATAGTGGTGCCCCCGGCAGTTTGATATTGGTGCCTGCTCCAGTTTGATACTGGTGTCCCCTCAAGTTTTATATTAGTGCCCCCTCCAGTTTGATAGAGGTTCCCCCTCTAGCTTTATATTGGTGCCCCCTCTAGTTTGACAGTGGCAACAATAGCACCAATATCAAACTGGAGGGGGCACCAATACCAAACTGGAGGGGGTACCAATAACCAACTGGTGGGAGAAACCAATATCAAACAAGGGGGAGCACCAATATCAAACTGCAGGAAGCCAATATCAAACTAGGGTGGCCAGCAATATCTCACTGCACATATATATTCTCACTACAATTGCACAGAAATGCAGATATGGTTGATGCGATTGCACGTTGTTGTAGATATGGTATCAACCATTGCACGCAAGCTATAAATATAGAAGCTACCATTGCTCTAGCCGCATAGCAATAGTCATCAATATTTCACTCGACATGTGGTAATAGAAGCGCGTTATTAGAATTTTGCGGGCAATGGAAAGCCGTTGTCTTCATTTTGCGTGCAATGGAAAGATGTTGTCTCTATTTTGCGTGAAATCGTTGCGCGACGTGTCTACGATGTGCAGTTCGTGCAGGCACTTCTGTGTGAAAGACGCATAAGACGATGACGCTTATTGTCGTGTTTTTCTTTGTGCTGATCCTGAATCTTAATCGACAACCAGCGAATGTAGGTAGAGATAATATACCAGTCTAAGTAATTGACGGAGCTTTTCAAACTTGAGCTCGTTTCTGCTAGGTGCTTCACTAACTGGTTACTACATTTTTGTGCTTACTAATTTCGTTCTGTAACAGTTTCTGAACAAAATTCGGCCAGCTTGAGACGTTGCGAATTACAACGATCTTTACCTTTGATAAAGTTTGGAGTACATTTGGTTTCAATATAATTTTGCAGAAATTGGCAGTGAGACTTGCATTTGACGAAGCTTATAGAAGCTTTTTTGTTGGCTTTGTATAAGGCTACAACCTGATTATTATATTTCAGTCTCAGCTCTGATATTATTCCAGACGGGAATTGTACTGCAATGACCTGATTTAGTGCTTTGATGGTAATATTATAAGCTTTTTGTGCCATAATTTTAGAACGTTTCAGATCGTCCGCATTCGAAATTAAGAGTTCACCCGGTAATTTTAATAAGTAGATACGTACTGCAAATCAGAAAAACGCTAAACGATATAAGTGTAGGGGCTGGTGCCCTTTTCATGACAAAATTTTTCTTTTTCTTTAAAATAAAAGCCGCCCCCACGCCGCCCTGGTATTCCCTGTCGCTCTCGTGGTGGTATATGAGCGTAATATGTACGGAAACTTTTATATATATCTTACTATATATATTATATGTAATTATAAAACTAGCTATTTGATTTTGTATAAATATATAAAATATATTGAATCTATATAAATCCCAAAATTCACCCATATCCCTCCACATCCCAAAACCCAAATTTCATACTTAAAAACCTCCTAAAACTTATTCTTTCCTTTTAAACACCATATGTTCTAACCCATATTTTCTATTCAACCACCCTCCTCCTTTAACACCACCATTATCCCAAATTTCATTTTTCTCCTTTTTCCAACCTCTTCAACCAAAATTCAAACCCCTCGCTCACCCAAACCTCCACCAATATCACTAAAATTTCTATATATTTTTCACATCACTACCTCCATCCACATATTAAACCCGCTCCTTCCTCTTCTTCTTATTTTCTATAAATCAACCCTCTCCAAAAATATCCTTTTTTTCCCCTTTCTCCATTTTTCAAACATCCCCCATTCCCTCAAAATTCAACCCCTATTCCCCAAACTTTAATATCCTTTTCCCTTACCACCCCTATTCATATATCTACTCCACCCCTTTCCCATTTCTCTATTTTTCATAAATTTCTATTTTCCAAAATTCCCATTTTTCTCCAACTTTTTACATTTTTCAAACATCTTCCATTTTACCAAATCTTAACCACCACTCCTCAAAATCAAAATACAAACTCCCCTCCCTACCTCTATCATCATATTAAAATTCCACAATCCCCCTCTTTATACTTTTCTCAAACCACACCCCATCTTTTCACCCCTTTTCTCATTTCAAATTTTTCATTCAAATGTCTTCTAAATCATATAATAAAAATATAAAGTATATATTATTATCGCGGCAAGCGCGTATATTGTTAATGCAGTACAGGGTACTGTTGGTGGCGCATACGTGGCGATGTGATTATTATTGATTACTTACTTGTTTTTGGTATTGAATTCGATTATTATGAAGTTGGTGATTATTATTGTTGTTGGTTTTGCGTTGAATATAATTACTTAGCTACTTGTTAGGGACTTTTTCATAATTTATAATACGTGTCGTTTCAACAGAGAGGATGTTAATGTTTAATTCGCGAGCGGTTGCGTTTTTGAGAGCGACAAATTTTTTTATTTTTCTGTCGGTCACTTTGAAGGCGAGTTAGCTAGTACCTACTTTGGAATTTTCATTCATAACATTTTTCCTCAGCGTTCCGACAACGGTGATCGGATTATTTGTAGTGCAGCTGGTTAATTACAGTTAATTACAAAGTGTCCTCGAATGGATTCAACGATTTGTGTTTCGAATTTCTTGTTACATGCCTCGGTTCTGGTAGTGTATAGGTTCTAGTGTGGTTCGAATGATTATAGTGGGCTTCCTGAAGACTACTGCGTGCCATTTTAGGGTGCCAAGGAAACGCGTCGTCGCGTTTAAAATGTTTGACAGCACCGTAAAGTGTGGCTAATATATCGTTAGCAAATGCATCCCGTAGTACGTTGGTTACGAGTATGTTCACATTAACAGCTTTATGCAAGTTTTCCTCGGGTGTAATCTTATTATTCAGTAACAGCGTGTCACAGCAATGTCTCAGTCAGTGCCTAATCTTGACAATGACCCCTTATGCATATTGAGCATGGGTTGCTAGTTAAAGTTAAATAAGTACGCGGAACCGTAAGCATGGGCGTTGAAATTAATTTTCACGGTAGCTTATGGATTTCGTCAGCTTAGGAAAGTAGTGTTGGTTAATTTACGTGAGATCGGGCGTCGCATCTAGACAAACTGAACTGTTCGTATTGGGACTTTTCTGCTATATGGTGTTGATTCGAGTGAGCCCGGATGTTTAGGCAATCTTGCGGCTAATAAAGTTCGATTGCGTGAGAACATTTCAAAGGTGGTCAATTGTTTGGTATACGGAGTTCTCGTTTAACAAAGGCATCGTGTAATATTTGTAGTTATAATTAATTTACTGCTGCCGGAACACGAAGTGCCATTGCGTAGCGACTTCGACTCTAAACGTAATAGTGTTCTTGCTAAAAGTTGGCCGCTCCAGGCAACCGGTTCATTTCGCGAGGATCATCAATTTCGGTGTCGGAAGTCTCACTGCGGACTGGCACTGCGTGGGAATAGTAAATAAACAATTACTACTAGTTGGCTGCTATTGACGTACTGCAAAGAGCGAAATAAAGCTACATCGATAGACACTGAGCTGTTAAAGTTGTGGAAGAATCCCCGAAATAGGAGACACTAGGATATATTATCACTGCTTTCCTGGTTCGCCCAGACCACGACCTCGCGCACCCCAGCTACTAGTACATTTATTGGTGGCCTAATTCGTATCTTTCGTTTGTTATATTAACGGCTGGGGGTCGGAGCGTCGCGTAAGCACGGAACTACACAGCCAATAAAAGAAACCCAGCTCCGACAATAAGCACTGTTGGGGCTGGTGCCTTTTTCACACCTAAAAATTTTCAATTTCTATTTACAACACTGGGGCCGGCCTCACTACACCGCCTTGGTATCCCCTGTCGCTCTTGGCATGGCATGTGAGCGCAATATTTGTGTAAAAATACATATATAACCTGCTATATAAATATGTGACTAGCTATGTATTTATCTATAAATATATAAAATATAATAAAACTTATATAATTATCAAAATTCACCCATACCCATAAATTCCCCAAAACCTAAATTTCTTAAATAAAATTATATAAAACACACTTTTTCTTTTTCCCTACCCTTTTTCCCATAATATATACCTCACTCAGCCTTTTCTTTTACCCACAACCAATATTCTACCCAAAATCCATTTTCTCCTTTTTCCCCATTTTTCTACTAAAATTCAAACTACCCTCCCTCTCCCAATACCCCACCAAACACTACCATTTTGTTATATCCTTTTCCCATCTACCAACCCCACCCCATATATAACCTACACTCCTCCCTCTTTCTATTTTTCTATAAAATTTCCTTTTTCTAAATTTTCATTTTTCCCCATTTTTCTCCATTTTCAAATATCTCCCATTTCCCCAAAACCCTACCAACCCCTCCCAAATTTTAACATCCTTTACCCCTTATCCCCCTCACCTAATATCTACCCTACCCCTTTCTCTTCATTTTTATTCCCTTTAAATTTCTATTTTCCAAAATTCCCATTTTTCTCCAACTTTTCACATTTTTCAAACATCTGCTATTTTCTCAAATCTTAACCCCCACTCCTCAAATCCTCAATTTCAATTCCCCTATCCCACCCCTTCAAAATATTAAATTTCATCACCATCTTCTCGTACTTATTTCAAACCACCCTCCCCTTTTTTACCCCATTTCCCTAAAATTTCTCCTTTTTAAAATTCTCATTTAATTTCTTTAAATACTTAATATATATTAATCTTCTGCGACCAAATCGGAAATCACGTATCGCCGTAATGCCCACGGAAATTTGGATCCGAAAAGGTAACCGATTCACGCCAAACAGTGAGTTTAAGCAGCGACGATACCGCAAACAAGTCAACCACTATTCAATCTTCATCAGCATTGTGTTCAGAAGAGAGGTCTCTTTTGTCGACGGCGGTAGCAAACATCGTGAATCCAGAGACTGGTGACAAAAAGCCTGTGCGACTTATGTTTGACTCTAGTAGTCACCGGACTTATATTACCAATCGCTTGACAAAAGAACTTCAGCTGCGTTCTTCGAACGAGCCACACACGTTAGCCGTAGCGGTGTTTGGCTCGAAACGCACGTGGCCTGTTACCCGCGACCAGGTTCGCTTTTCCATTGAACTGAAAGATGGCATACTTTCGCCAGTTCATGCGAACACAATCGAAATCATAACACAGTGTACGATGATGCCCAATAACATCCCTCCTAAAACTAATGCGATGATGCAGTTCATGAAATATGCAGACGACTACAATACCGTCAGTGGTCCTCCAGATATTCTTGTTGGAAGCGATTACTTCTGGGAATTTGTCACCGGCACACGTATTCCAACGGGAGAAGGCCTTTACTTTGTCCCCACGTCACTTGGTTTAATTCTAGGTGGTCGATACTGTGATGATGCTGGGGATCGAATTGATCAGGAACCATCGCTGTTGTGTGTCACTGAACGTACTTATACGCCGATTGAAACAAGTTTGTCCGTTTGTTCAGTGACGACCGACACCGTGTTTAAGGCTGCGTATCCAGATGTAGACGACTATTGGCATCTAGAAAGAATCGGTATGGATGATGACCCTGTTGCCAACGACGATATATTGGGCAACAACAATTTGATGCAATTTTGCGTCGGGACGAATCCGGCCGCTACCAGGTCGATCTTACCTGGAACGGTAAACAATTCAATCTTCCGACAAACTGGCCCATCGCCAAGAATCGATTCAAATCGTTGGCCAATCAGTTGGCCAGGTCTTCGCCAGAGGTTCGCCGAGAATACGCCAAAGTGATCGACAATCAGTTAAAATTGGGCATCATCGAAACTGTGAGTCCCTCCTGTTACATGTCAGCCAACAATATCATTCATTACCTACCACATCATCCCGTTGTACGCGAAAATCATGATACAACTAAGATTCGAGTTGTATATGATGCCTCGTGTCGGAGCCGTAAAGACCAGCGAATGTCTCTACCGTGGACCCGTGATTTTGCCTAATCTTTGTGCTGTGTTGCTTCGATTTCGACTGAATAACGTGGCAATCACGGTCGACATCGAAAAGGCCTTTTTGCAAATTGGGCTCGACCCAGTTGATCGTGATGCAACACGAATGCTGTGGTTCGACGACCCACAACAGCCGGATCCAGAAAAATTTGTTATTCTGCGTTTTACTCGAGTCCTTTTCGGTGCTATATGTAGCTCATTCCTACTGGGCGTGGTGATACAACGTCATCTCAACAATACCGCAACACCCGTTGCTTGTCTGATCAAGGATAACATATATGTCGACATCTTGATCACTGGTGCGAATAACGACGAAACGGCAATATCACTGTATCATGAATGCAAGTCGATTTTCAACGGTGGCCACATGAATTTGCGTGAGTGGTCATCAAATTCTAGTCTCGTAACAGACAACATTGCAGTCAGTGATCGAGCAGGTAAACGCATTGTCGGCGTACTGGGACTAAAGTGGGACACCTATGAAGATATGATCAAGCTCCACAACCAGTGGCTGTGAAAGCCACATGCAAGACAAAACGAGAAGTGCTTCAGGCGACGGCGTCCATATATGACCCACTTGGGTGGTTCCAGCCGTGCGTCTTGCAGGCAAAATGCTTTTTGCGTGACCTATGGGATTCGAACGCCACGTGGGATGAACATCTGATTGACGAAATGCAACAACGGTGGTTCAGTCTTCACAAAACCATCGCTCCGATTTTCAATGTGTCTCTGAAGCGAAATATTCTTGCTAGTGATGATAACGACCAACTGTGCTTAGTCGCCTTTTCCGATGCTTCAGGTGGCTGTTATGCGACTGTCGTATACCTCCGTCGGAGGAAAAGCGGTAATAAGACCGACTCGACCAGTTTGATTTTAGCAATATCGCGCCTGAAGCCGACGTCAAAATCAACAAAAGATATTACACTGCCACGTCTAGAACTGCTAGGATTTACGATAGCAGCGAAAGCGGTAATATTCGTGCGAACATCATTACTCCATTTAGGAAGTATCCCCATTTTTGTGCTCACAGATTCCAGCTGCGTACTTGGATGGTTACGCAGTGAACGACCACTACCTCGATTCGTCGCAAACCGAATAGACGTTATTCGGGACGTCAGCAACGCACAATATCACCATGTTCGGAGTGAACATAACCCTGCCGACCTAGCAACACGCGGGGTTAGTGGAGTTGATATTGCTGCCTCGACCCTGTGGTGGAATGGGCCTGCATGGTTGAAGTTGCAGGCAAACGAATAACCCACACGATCAGTGGTGGACGTGGTGACCGACACTGAATTTGCAACGAATTGACAACAAACCTTCAAACCCTACATTCTACACCTTTCTCGCGGGGTAGGGTGTTGCGGGAGTGGAAATAGAAGTTGATTCCCCGGGACCGCTCGGCATTCACGCTTGTCAATACTCCTCTTTCTCACGCCTTATACGAATCACCGCGTGGTGTCTTCGATTCGTTAAAGGTGCCATCTTGAATAATCTACCAAAACGCATACAAGACAACAAACCATTGTTGGGAAAAATTTTCACCGATATCACCAGTAACAACGACTTGACAGCCAAGGACCTGATCGCTGCTCGGTTGCTAAGGGTGTACGATGTACAAAGACGTGGATTTGCCGATATGATAACAGCACTCAACAGCATGAAACCACATCAACTAGTAAACCAGCTTAACGTTAAGAGCGACGAACTGGGGTTGTTGCGATGCTTCGGACGTTTGACACATGCCAACGTACCCAATGACGCGATTCACCCACTTTTGCTAAAAAAGGGCGACGGATTTGATCATCAACGACATTCACATCCAACTGCTACATTCCGGTATTAGTCATACCCTTTGTCAGCTACGACGAGTATACTGGATTCCCCAAGGGCGGCACGCCGTCCGCCGTGTGTTGACCAGGTGCTTATTGTGCCGACGTCTCAACGGACCACCATTTGCGTTACCCAGGATGCCACCTTGGCCAAAAGAACGTCTTTCACAAGCAGCACCGTTCCAATTCAGCGGAGTGGACTATTTGGGACCCGTCAATGTCTCCGTCAATGATGCTACTGCTAAAATGTGGGTATGTTTATTCACATGTTTAGCAGTACGTGCGATACATCTCGAGCCTGTTATTGACTGCACCGCCGAATGCTTCATTGGGACTTTGAGTCGTTTTATCGCAAGAAGAGGTGCACCCGACGAAATTATATCCGATAATGCGGCTCAGTTTCGTCTAGCGAAGACATTGTTAGACCGAACGTGGCACCGTACGTTAGTCGATTCATCAGTAACTTCCTATTTGGCAAATAAAAACATACGGTGGAAATTCACAACCGAACTTGCTCCTTGACAAAGCGGTGTATACGAAAGACTTGTCGGAATTGTGAAAAAATTCTTGAAGGCTGCGATCGGTCGTCGACTTCTGCGATGGGATCATTTTATGTAATAACCGGTGACGCAGCTGCATGGCGCAACTTCCTAACACCATGCCCATACGACCCCGGCTATCGTAACGTCAAGGGTGGACCGTGAATACCAAATTTTAATCCTATTCTTGGTCAGACCCAAGAAGCTACGCAGCTTAGCAGGCCGCAGGCGCGCTTCACGGGGTGTGTTCGGACCCCGCCCGAAAGGTTGCGCACGTGCCTAGTATCGGGTGTGATTTCTGAGGTCCCCCAGTGAGGCTAGCACCGACACCTGCTCTCAGGTCATGGAGCCTAGCCGCTATTGCCTATCTTAGACTCATCGGAAGTTGTTTAGTTCTATTTTAGTGTGATAAGTGTTGAACCAAAATGTCAAACTATCCCTAGAAATTTGAAGCTCAAGACGAGTTACCTAGTTAAGATCGCGATATGCTCCGTGTTAGAGCATTGACCTATGTGGCCCCCACAGGGTTCCGACGAGCCCTGAGTGTTTATTGTCGGATTATCGATGGCGTGGCCTGCTTCCTCAACAAATTCTATGATAGCGTATTGGTGCTTCGACCAGTGAAAGTTTTAACTCATTCATATCGAGAGCATTCCTAACAAATTTTGAGTCAGTGTCATAAACCGGTTAGATTTTGGTAGCATTTTCCAATTATTTCATTTCCTTGATCCGGTAAAAACGTAAATAGACAGGTCAGAAGGCCATGCACGCTAGTGCTTGCGGCATTTTCGCACACAAGCCATGGCGAGCAGCGCCTGCTCGACCATGCGGACAAAACCAGAAAATCCTTATCGTCTCGGTACGAAATAGACCCGAACGCGGTGCTCACAATACAAACTTTATTGATATAATCAACGTTAATTGGCAAAACGAGAGTTACCGAACAATTATGAGGACGGACCACATGAATCCAATCGGGAAGCTCAGCAATAACTCGCGGTGATCGCTTCGATGTCAGTCGGCTCGGGGCACAGCGCGAGGGGGAAGAAAAGAAGAACAGACCGGAGCGTATCGGTATCCGCCAGTTCGCGGACTAGGGGCGGTTATCCCTGCTGCGTTTCAATGCTAGCGATGCTTCAGCTAGGAGGCGCCTCAAGCAGGGGCCGTAGAGCGCTTCGGAAATCGCACCTCAATGCAGGTCGCTCTGGGCGACAACTACTTAGGGGGGGCGGAGTGAAAACGGTGGTAAGAACTGACTATGCGAGCTCAATAGCGTCATTGGAACGTTACGCCGAGCGATACTGACTCTCACGGCACACAAGGGGTGCCTGAAAATTTGTCCTCCAACTATAATTGCATGGATGCCTATGCATAAATTTGTTCTATCGCGTTTGACGTCCTTCTCTACCTAGTAGTACGACTGACCGAAAGATGAGCTCTGGAAGCAAACGTAGGGGAAAACTAGATTCGTTCCTTAGGTTTATGCCGACGGGATGCGGTCATGGTGCCACACGGCACGGTGCGTCCTTATGAGCGGCTGACGAGGATGTCATCCAGTCGATTGATTCCTAGTTGAACTCGGGGTTGGGTTTTGAACGGAGAGGCGAGTCTTTCGGGCGGAACGTACCTAGCTGAAGAGTAATGTGGCCTTATTTCCTACCTATTGGGGTCGTTTGGGACAGTTGGGCCACGGGCGATCAGCCCCGGACGCCTTTGCATCTTCGGTTTTGTTCTTCGGTCGTTTGTCTTTTGCCTCTCTCTAACGACTATTTTTCTTTTATGCACTGCAATAATGCAGTGCCTCAACTACGCTATACTGCAGTTGAGTTACCACCGACTCAATAATAAAAGTCGATGTGTTCCTAAGGCTGAATGGTTAAGACTAAAGATTCTGCAGCGGACTTGAATTCTCCGTGTAGGATCGACTTATAGTAGGGGAAAATGTAACTGACAAGTGCTAAAACTGTGAAAAGAACTGACTCTGGGCATATATAGTACATAGCCTAACGGGCAAACCGAGCTAAACTCAAAGAAAAGTTAAACTCAGGGATCAACTCGCTCCAAAAGAAGAAAGGGGTTTTGCACTCGCCCGGTTTGGGGCCGAAATGGCCTGGGCGAGGAGGTAAGTTTTCTTTATTTTTGAAAATCCTAAAATTTTGTTTGAAGGCGGGGACACGAAGCGTTTCTCCCGCAATTGCGATATCTGGTGAGGACTCAGGGGCAAGCCTAAATTCTAATTGTTTTAGACAATGGCCTCGAGAGAAGACCATTGTGTAGTGCAATGGCGAACACTGGTAAATTTGACGGTTTTCGCCACATAGTTATTTGGAGTCAGAACTGGTGTATCACAATTAAATAATGCACAATCGTCACAGATCGAAGTCGGCGGATTTTTTGCTCAGCTGGGGG
Source organism: Trileptium ribeirensis (assembly GCA_030248225.1). Lineage (NCBI taxonomy): Eukaryota > Metazoa > Nematoda > Enoplea > Enoplida > Thoracostomopsidae > Trileptium > Trileptium ribeirensis. Next base: position 26,641 of record JASANE010000650.1, read on the forward strand.
TTGCTCCTCCAGCTCATCTTTAAACAAGCCGGGGGTCCAGAGGGCCATCTAACGTTAATTCGGTCACTCGTCACAATAAAACTTGTAACTAGGTAAGATATCAGCTAAATTTGTGAAAACGCCTTAGGGTTGGTGTCAAACAATCAAACTGAGACAATCCTTAAGCATCATTCAGCGTAAGTAGCAACCACCTTAAGCTCAAGTGATAATACTTAGAATTTGATCTGTCTTTTGTATTCCCAATTTTCTTAACTCAAGAACAAAATGAAATTCTAAGGGTTTCCTAAAACCCGACGGAGGCTAGTCCTCCGTCCCTAATCTGCATTTCTGTCCAAGCCCAAACACGGCATGAGCGTTGAACAATCCACTAAGCTGTAAATTTGTAAACCGTGAGCATAAAAGTAAAACGAGTCCCTACCGGTTCAACTTCTAAGCGTCGGAAAATTTTACCGTGGTCTGCTCAGCAAAATTCGACGATCCTACCTCAAGAATTGCGAGTCATGTAAAGCGTGGACCCGAAGTGTCCAGTTTGTTTTGTCCTACCTAAGACCACGGGGAATCAGAACTACTTCGACTTTGGTGCCCACAACCTAATACCTTCCGTGCGATCGCCTAAGATGGCCAAAACGGAACTCGACTCGGAGGTTTTGTCGAGGGACTTATAAATGTACGACAAGTAGGCGTGCAAAACGAGGCGTCCACTAACGGACGTAATGTCAACCTACGGGATATCAACTAATGTTACGAACAACTGACTTTCAATGAACAGTCTGTTACAGTCATAGTTGGGGAAAATAAACCCCCACATCCTCGGTTCACGTCCTGACTTACAAAGTTGGATCCAGGACAGCAACTGCTAGTCCCCTTCCGTGGGACGGAAGATGTCCACACGGGTCCTCCAGTCGTCGAATCCCATTCCAAACGAAAAATCAAAGCACGAGAAAGTAAAGCAATTGTGAAACTAAACTACAAAATCAAAGCGTCGGAGCCGGTCAGTAGAGTCGACCGAACTCCGCGCTGCCGAAGTCGAACTGATTCGAGTTTCTCGAGCGACATCCCCAACCTCGAAATTTTCGGCTGTAGTTTAGGATGGCGATTTCGCCGTCATCCAATCGCTGTCAGTCGTCGACCGCCCACTTTTCCAGGTTGTCCTTTTTTGTGCAATTAGGGCTATTTCTGAGGACTTAAAGTTGACAGCTACCGTAAGCCGTCGGTGTCCTTAGGGAGAGTCGGCTCCAATTAAGTTTGCCGACGTCAAATCTGAGCCCTCCGAATAATCGGAAGTTGACCATATGCGACCTCATACCTCTGTTCAGAAGATTCGAATCTTTCAAGCCCTCACTTCCTGAAGAATTATATCAACCCTCTCGTTAACGCCGGATATCTCTTACGTCGGCTTCTTAGCATCAATCAGCAGAAGATGTAACCCCGTTTTTGTGAACATTTGTCGTCTTTTAAGCCGTTTGAGATCACGCCAATGACCAGCAATATTTCCGGGACACGTAACCCCAATTTATCTAGTTCAGGTCAAAGCCACAGTCTGTTTCCTTCTTTGGTTGCGAAGTCACTTTCGAGATTGAACTTAAAATGCCGAATACCGAATACCGGAAATTAAATTGGGACATAACCGCAAGAAAGAGTTGTTCGTCACCCGCGCATTCCAATTCGATAAGCCGACTTGTCAGCGAGTTGCTTCACTCATATGCATCATCCCGCTTACGGCATCGATGATCGATATCCGTTTTGTTGTCTTTGACGTTTCAGGACGCCGACCATGAAGCCTTTTTCTAACGCCCACGATACCTGGTACATCAAACGAGTATCATATCTTTTTCTTTGATTCCTAATTGAGCATGTGGTTTCCCACGTGTTCCAAGGGGGGGGCGCGGCTCATCGGATGGGGCCCGCACTGCGGGCGGGGACGGGGCACCCACCCAGGGAACGTTCGGCGGGAGGGCACCCCCGGCCGGGTCTCCCAGGGGCTGCTACGGGTCCCCAAACCTACCCCCTTTCTCTACCGTCTTGTCTTACATACGTATATACTACATACTTATAAACTCTTAAATATAGTATATTTTATATACATAAATATATGTCGCGCTCGCTCGCTTTTTCTTTTTTCCTTTTTCGTCTTGTCGTCGTCGCTGTCCTCACGATCGTTTCCAACTGCAGACATCGAGGCGGCGAGGACAAAGCAGCAGCGAACGCGCACGACGAACAACAACGGCGGCCAAAGGGAGAAACAGAGAAAGAAAACAACAAAGCAACCAGCGAAAGAGAGAGAGGGCGAAAAAGAACGAACAGGGAGAGGGACACGGGAAGGGATGGGACAAAGGTTCCCAGGGGGAATTCCGGTGGGTCGTGGTCGGATTTATTCCCAGGACGTAAAACCGGGTCGAATGATACCAAACACGAGGGGGGTGGACGAAGTATAGGGACCAGACCCACTCGGGTCAATTTATGTATTGTAATATAGGAGACTTTGGCGGGCTCTCCCGACCTACGGCTGGGCAGAACGACGCCCGCCGGACATCGTTGGACTCGCCTGGATTAGGCGAGTCGGATGAGGGGCGATATGCCACCCTTGCTTGCCAGATTTGGGAAGGTGTTAAAGAACGGCTGCGATAAGGAGAGTTTTGACAATGACGGGGGCGTTTTCGACGGCCGTCCCGAGGTAACGGCTGGGAGGATGGAGACCCGTCGGATATATTTGGGGATGTTTAGACCAGGCGAACGTAATGAGGGGCGATTTGCCCATTTTTGGAGTAAGAACTAAACTTTCGGGTATTTTGGTGCCCATCATTAATTGTTATTTCAGACTAGGGGAACCTTGACGGGTTGTGGCGGGTCAGCGGGAAATGTTCCGGAAGCCCGCTGTATATCGTCAGACTCGCCGAAGACAGGCGAATAAAATAGGGGTCGCATGTGCGACTTTGGGTTCAGGAATCGAATACGGGAATAGTGCAAACCATCTAGGTCTTATGTCAAATCGGATAATGTATTTAGGGATTAATCGCAAGACACAGGGGCGTTCGAAATCAGCTAGGCACCTACATATATATATATACTTATATATCAATATTCTATGTGAAGACACCCATCTGCCAACAACCAAACTTAGCGTAAGTAAGGTCGTCGGTTCAATTTCAACGTGTTCCGCTGCCCCATATTAAGGTTAGATCCGCGTGCGAACCCGGTAAACGGCTACTGACCGACAAACAGACCCGGCAGCCGTCGTTTCCAGGTAACCGAGAACTACCGTACCTCCGATGTAAGCTTTTAGCTGTTCGTTGTTTTCGCGATAACGGCGACGTGTATTACGCGCGACCATGGCAACGTATGTTATTTAGCTTGCGTAAATTTGATATTTTTGGTTCTGATCTCTACTGGGCCGATGATTTGGCTTGAATTGTAATGGCCTCCTATTCCCGGACGGTCATAATTTTGAACTTTACTGCTGGGATGCGACGAGTCGAGTTCCAACTAAATCTTGCGACCATTATTTTCTCCAAACTCCGGTCAGGCTGGGCATTGAACTTATTCCCTACCAGTCCCTAAAGTTATACTCACCAATCTTCACGAAATAGCCTACACATGGTCAAAGTAAAGCATACAACGGCAAAGCATTATACATTCATACACAACGAGATATGGTTAACCCGATGGACATCATATCAATGGGTAAGACGGTTAGCATAATAAGCATCACGTATTAACAAGCAAAGTGTTAACAGACAATTTAGCAACAAATTGATGAGCGACACAATGGTATTAAGATGACCATTACACCATGCAGCATACTTAATGATTTTGTCGTGACGTGAATCTCCACAGGCTTTATGGATGCACCCTAAGGTACTACTTAACACCGATGTGTCTTGATCACCATCAAATAGGGATGAAAATGCTGGACTTTAGTGCCAGAACCCCGCAAAAATACGTAACGGGCCGGAACGGGCCTGTTACATTTACAACATTAGTGTCCGAAGTAGAAGCCATCGTTAATAGTCGACCAATAACATACGTCTGTAGCGACATCCGTTCCTGCGACCAATAGACTTTTTGGTGGATGGACCTACCGGAACCCCGGCAGTAGATCCAACAGTCTCGGCGGCGGTTGGCGATGCCGGGAAACGTCTTCAACAATATTGGAAGGCGAAACAACGACGTCTACAACAGCTTTGGCAACAATGGGTTGACGATTATTTGTTGAGCCTAAGAGAAACTGCTAAATATAATCACCGGAATGGTCGTAGCGATGTTCAAGGCTATCCAAAACTCAATGAGATAGTCATCGTCAAACAAGCCGATGCTCCGCGTGAAACGTGGAAACTAGGTCGAGTCATTCGAAGCATTGCAGGACGAGATGGGATGATACGGTCGGCAGAAGTAATCCTGCAGAATCGACAAATAATACGACGAGCCATCAATCATTTGTATTCTTTGGAAATCCGAGCGTTTGTAACGCCTGGAGAACACATTGGCGTCACCGATATCAACGAGACTACCCCAATTTCACCAAATGACGACGATACACCATTTGACGGCTTCACGATAGAAGAAGCTTTTCCAGACGGAATTCTGTCGACTGTCATACTAACTACAACGGGAAACATATCTACTTCCTTTGCTCAACACGCTAGAGCATGTATTGAGAAGCAGTTAGAAGCTATACCGTTTACGGTTGGTTTCACACGACGGCAATAACTGATGAATTGCAAATCAACAATTCGACAATTCATTCGAAATACATTATGAACTCTTCGCTCTCGGGAGTGTCGCGAATATTCATTCACGAATTTGTTTTCGGTCGTTTCGGTTTGTCATTTATCTTCAGGGTGAAATCGTCGAAAGGGAACAATCAAGTATGGGGACATTATCCGCTGTAAGGGACACATGGGAGAATTTATTCTCCTGCGAGTCACTTACACGTCGCACCTTATGTAATTCAGGGATCATAAATATATACGAATTATACGAAATGAAATGTGTAAGATAAGATATTCTGGGCGACAAACAAATCATCATCATTCGACAGCAACAGTCAATCAGTTAATTGTAGAGACATTGTCATCATTCATCTGGTTGGAGATCTGACAACGCCAACACCAATCCGGACATAGTCAGTAGCGAAGAGCCAGTTCGTCAGGTGACAATCGTCAACGACATCGTCCAGCGAAAACTCTTTGACGAAGTGGTCAACGTTTATGATAACCCGATCGCACTCGGGGATCAAGAAACAGATTTACACTCTGGCCGGACACTCACAACGGTGAGTGTTGTCTTATGCTTTATTGTCTGCAAATATTTGTGTAACGGAAGAATATAATTTCGGGACACGGCTTACGGTAGCCGTCAAGATTTGAATTTCCGGAAGTGTCCCCAATTGGACACTGAACTAAAACCCAAGAAAAGTAGGCGTTGCCCGACCAACGACGATTGGATAGCGACAAAATCGCTATCATAAACTATGGGCGAAAAATTCGAGGCGACGACCATCGCGTCTACTCGTAGAATCAGTTGGACTTCGACAGCGCGGAGTTCGGTCGACTTTACTGACCGTCTCCTACGCTCTATTTTAACGTTCATAGTTTTCATGTGACTCGGGTTTTCTCTCGCTTTTCGTTTTCGCTTCGGATTGACTCGCTGGACGAAAAATTTCCGCGTAGGTCTATACCTCGCGAAGGGGGTTCAGCTGGTGCTGCCCCAAGGATAAACAGCCGTAAGCGTGAGGAAGGTTTAGCGATAGCAGGGGTCTATCTTCCCTGTCAATTGAAGAGTAACAGGCCGTTCGTTTAGCTACCCTTTGAATGTAGCGCGCCCCTCGCACATAGGTAGAAACACTCTCGTTCGGGTTCTGACCCTCCGGTTCCCACCGAAATGCTACACACAACCCTTTTCTGGAATCAATCACTTATATCGAGTTCCGACGTAGGAGACGTTAGGCGATTCGGGATGTGCCCGTATAGAGTGCAGTGAGGACTGATCAAGCCAATTCGAAGTATTTCTGATTCCCCGTGGTCTTAGGTAGGACAAAACAAAATGGACGTCTCTGGTCCACGCTTTACATGACTTGCAATTCTTGAGGTAGGATCATTGAATTTTTGTTGAGCAGACCACGGTAAAACTTTCCGACGCCTAGAAGCTGAACCGGTTGGAATTTGCTTTACTTTTATGTTCAAGGCTTACAATTTTACAGCTTAGTGGATTGTTCAACGCCCATGCCGTGTTTGGGCTTGGACAGAACCGCAGATTAGGGATGGACGACTAGCCTCCGTCGGGTTTTAGGAAAGCCTTAAAATTTTGTTTTATTCTTTTGAGCTAAGAAAATTTGGAAACACAAAAGACGGATCAAATTCTAGGTACCGTCACTTGAGTTTAAGGTGTTTGCTGCTTACGCGGAATGTTGCTTAAGGATTGTCTCGGTTTAATTGTTTGACACCGACTCTAGGGCGTTTCAACAAATTTAGTAGATATCTCACCTGAATACAAATTTCATTGTAACGACTGACCCGAGTAACTTTAGGTGTCCCTCTTGGCCCCCGTGTTATCCAAAAATGACCTGGAAGAGCAAGCCCCCAGCTGAGCAAAATTTCGGCGACCTCGATCGGTGACGCTGACGCTTCGTTTTTGTGGTGATACACCAGTTTTGGACCCCAAATAACTACTTGGTGAAAACAAGTAAGTTTACCGGTGTACACCATTGTACTACGCCATGGTCTTCTCTCGAGACCATTGTCTAAAAGAAATAGAATTAAAGCATGCCCCTGCGCCATTACTAGATAACGCCCTTGCGGGAGAAACACTCCGTGTTCCCGCCTTCAAACAAAAAATTTTTAGTACTTCCTGAAAATAAAGAAAACTTACCTCCTCGCCTGGGCCATTTTAGCCCCAAACCGGGCGAGTGCAAAACCCCTTTTTCTTCTTGAAGCGAGTTGATCGCTGAGTTTAGTTTTTCTTTGGTTTTATCTTGGTTTGCCCTTTAGGCTACGTACTATGTATGCCCAATTACAGTTTTTTACAGTTTTAGTGCTTGCCTTTTTGTTTTTGCCCGTATCATGATTCGATCCTGCACGGAGAATTCAAGCCCGCTGCAGAATCTTTGTCTCTAACCAGCTGCAGACATATGAAAACATTGGCTATCAGCCAAATGAGTCGATGTTAACTCAAGTACATTGCAGTACAGTTGAGGCACTGCAATAATGCAGTGTAGATAAAAATAGAGCTCGGATAGAGAGAGGCAACGAGGAAACACAGCGAACACAGGAAAAGACGCGAATGCGTCCGGTGCCGATCGCCCCTGTGTCGACTAACAAAAACGGCCCCAAAGGTAGGAAGTAAGGCCAATTTAACCTTCGGCTAGGTGCGTTCCGCCAAAAAACTTGCCCCATCGAAACCCCAGCTAAGAAATCAAATAGAAATCAATCGGTTGGGTTCGCCCCTGGGGGCGGCCTCGTATGTTGTCTATAAGGACGCATCATGCCACTTAGCACCACGACCACATTCCGTCGGCCTAAATCCAAGGAATTATTCCATTTCCCCCTCCTTTTCGCTTCTTTAGCTTATCGTTCGGTCAGTCGTACTGTTAGGTAGGTAAGGTCGTCAAATACAATAAAATGAATTTATGTATAGGCACTAATGCCTATGCATATCTTGGGGATAAATGGTTGGACGCTCCTTGTCATACTCTGTAGTCGGCATTGTTCTGAGCAGCGTTCCAACCATGCTGTAGAGCTCGGGTAGATAATCTCGAACACCGCTTTTCCCTTTGCCCCGTCCACGTTTTGTCGCCGCGCGTAAGCATTCGTCACTCGAGGCGACCTGCATTCAGGAGCGATTTCCGAAGCACACTAGGGCCCCTGCTTATTGCGCCGCATAGCTGATTAGTTCGCCAACGTTGAGCTGAAGCAGGGATAACCGCCCCTAGCCCGCGAACTTGCGGATGTCTGCATGGTCCGACCTTGTTTTGTTCTTCAACGCCCTGTGCCACTAGCCGATTGAACCGAAGAGATCATCGCGAGTTACTACCATGCTTCCCCGATCTGATTCACTCAGTCCGCCCCGATAGTCATTCGGAAACACTCGGCCAAACCATAAACTTTGATTATGTAAATAAATTTTGCATCATGAGCACCGAGTACCGCCTTGATTTACGCCGAGACGATAGGGATTTTTCCTGGTTTGTCCACACAGACGAGCAGGCCCTGCTCGCCATGGTTTGTGGGCGTGTATGTCACAAGCACTGGCGCGCATGGCCTTCTGACATATCCATTTACGCTTTATTACCGGAACTAGGAAATAAAATAGCTGTAAAATATCGACAAAGTTTAACCCGTTTATGACAGTGACTCAAAATTTGTTAGGAATCTTCTCTATTTTAATAAGTTAAAACTTCCACTGGTCAAGGTACCAGTACGCTCGCATAGAATTTATTGAGGAAGCAGGCCACGCCATTGATAATCCGACATTAAACTTCCAGGGCCTGTCGGAACCCTGTGGGGGCCACATAGGTCAATGCTCTAACACGGAGCATATCAAGATCTTAACTAGGCAAATCAACTTGAGCCTCAAATTTCTAAGGACATTTTCAGCCTTTATCCCAACATTTAACTCAACAAATTAGAACTAAACAACTTCCGATGAGTCTAAGATAGGGAATAGCGGCTAGGCTCCATGACCTGTGAGCAGGTGTCGGTGCTAGCCTCCCTGGGGACCTCAGAAATCATACCCGAAACTAGACACGTGCGCAACCCTTCGGGCGGGGTCCGAACACACCCCGTGAAGCGCGCCTGCGGCCTGCTAAGCTGCGTAGCTTCTTGGGTCTGACCAAGAATAGGATTAAAATTTCAGTATTCACGGTCCACCCTTGAAGTTACGATAGCCGGGGTCGTATGGGCATGGTGTTAGGAAGTTGCGCCATGCAGCTGCGTCACCGGTTATTACAATACACCGATGTTAGCATTCCGCCGATCGGACCATATAATATAGAGCTCTTAAGCAAACAACCGAATCGAATGTTAATGAAGCTTGGAAATTTGATGCAGCGCTTATTAGTACAAGCATGTATAAAGCTTGTATGGCTTATATTAGGCTCAGTATGAATTTGTGAAGACGGCAATATCAACGTTAGCTTAACACTCGCCGGACTGCCGAATCTACGAAAATAAACTAGACCCAATAAGCCGTGTGGAATTTATACCAAAATAGGCAGTTTAATATTAAATTACTGTAAATGCATATTTGACTAACCGATTCAGTATAAAGCCAATACCGTTTCAAGTAGAAGAATAATTTGAAAGTTTGGAGTAATTAGGAGGTTATATGAAATACAGGCGTCTCCTTTACAAGTTTAATATAATTGTATTTAAAGGTCGGTATAAGTTTATTGGAATTTTATATTTAAGCGGTCGTAAATCAAGTTTTATTACTATAAATTAATATTAAAATGGTCTAAATATCATATTAGTTCGGCCCCAAATATGATTGGAATGTGGCCGATAAGACAATTTGATTAAAAGCTCAGAAAATGGGGTCAGATCGCCCCAAAAGTGCTGAATAAGCACTTTAACGGATTTCCAGTTCAAAATTTCAAAAATTTGAAATTTCATATAAAAGCAGAGACGCATGAACTCTGCAGAGTTCAGTACGACTGCGGCAGCGCAGAATTCGGTCGTTTCGCAGACCGGCTCTGTCGCTTATGCGCGTTTCACAAAATAATGTGCGCAAATCGGGGCAAAATTTTTACGCGCGCTTTAATGCGCGTGACAGTTACGCGCATCTAGTTGCGCGTAAATTTTGTTTACGCGCTATATGGTGCCCGTAACAATTGTTACGCGCATATTTGTGCGCGTAATAACAAAGTTACGCGCACACAAATGCGCGTAAAATTTTTACTACGCGCAGTTAACCGCGCGTAACTTTCAAATTACGCGCACGCATCTGTCCGTAACTTTCTAGTTACGCGCGAGAAGCTGCGCGTAACCTTTTTTTACGCGCACGTAAATGCCCGTAACTTTCTAAAGTTTCGCGCATATAAGTCGGCGTAAGCCTATTTATGGGCAATTATGCACTTGACTAAAATTCTGTGCACAGCAGTTTGCGAGTATAATTATTTAGGAAGTCTGATAACTATGCACTTCAATTGTCCCATTCGAGTATCCCGTGCAAGCACGTGGAAAATCTAACCCCCACCCGTGGAAAAATGTTTACCCATAGCGGACGATACGACCCCAGCGACCAAAAACAGGTTCTCACCACAGACATCCCTGGAAAAATTTTGCCTTCTACGGGGTTACCCCTGAGATGGCCGCAACCCCTCACCCTGGCATGAAGATCCGTTGGTATGTATGAATATATATCTAGACTATTCCATTTCGGTCAGCATTTACGCAGATAGAGACAAAATATTGGCTTTTGATAAGTATAAGGGACTGTGAATTTATTAGTTTGGCTGAGGTGTAGGAGAGCAGCCAGCTCCTGAAAAGTGAGCGTGACCGATACCTTCAAATTCACCTAGTCGTTCAGTTCTATACGTCAGCACCTCCAAAAGTGTGGTGGTCCGGTCCCCCCTTTTCCCACGACCATACGGGTGTGCGTCCATGCTGATGTCTAATAATTTGGACCGAGAAAGAACTGATCCGCGGGGAATGGAACGGTGTTGACAGTCAACATTTTAGGTGTCGTTAAAAATTAGACGTTTGGTTTAAAAAAATTGAAAATTTAAATGAAATATAATACTTGTGATACTTTTCTGCATAATATATTTCCCAAAATTGAAAGGGCTAGGTGAGTATAACTTATTAAATATATACATACATGTTGACGGACCTTCATGTCAGCGGAGGGTAAACCCACCACTGCGAGGAGATGGTGGCTGGCGGTCATCCTAAGGGGATACCCAGAGAGGTGTCGATCCACCGAGACGTGTGCGTGTGCGTATTACGGGCACTTAATCGCCCGTAACACAAATAATTACAGGCACCCAGTCGCGCGTAACGTTTGCATTACGGGCACTTGGGTGCGCGTAACTTCTAAGTTACGGGCGATTAATCGCACATAACTTCTTATTTACGCGCGATGAAGTGCGCGTAGTCAAAAAGTTACGGGCGATCTCTTGCCCGTAAAATTTACGCGCACTTAGTTTCGCGTAAACTAATATTTACGCGCACCGAAAAGCCCGTAATAGTTACGCGCACTTGATTGCGCGTGACGAAATTGTGCCCCGATTTGCGCACATTATTTTGTGAAACGCGCATTATTTTAATGTTACGATTTCATCTTGGTGTGTTTTCTTCTTACGGTTTATTATTTACTGCTGTGGCGACTGGATTGGACGCGCGATGGACGTCGAGTCAAAGGATCGCCCTACGTAAGTATGGACAGGTAGGCTTAGGTTAAGCCTCGAAAATAGTTAACGTCGGTTAGAGTTATTTAAGGTAGGCCCGAGTAGTTAGTATCGATCAACCGCAAGCACATGTCTCCATGGACTCCCTGTCTATACGTCGGTTTACATGATAGTCCCGTCCGTCCTAGCTTGTCACGCAGGCGCTTGGTGATGACTAGCCTCCTATACAAATCGATTTGGTAGCCGAAGTCGTACTGGACCTCCGTCGGTCAATGAGTTAGGGTACAAACAAACGCGACACTCGCGTCAAGATTGTTTTTACATGGTTCCCTGAGTTGAGTTAGGATTTACGAAAATATTCTCTGAGCGGACTGAGGTTAAACAAAACATTTTGGTTGAAAACAGTTTGGTCAAACAAACCATTTTGGTAGCACTCCGAATCATCCGCAGTCATGCCACTTTACCCTTGTCAAGTATTTTGCCGATGGCTTTGAGCAAGTTTTGCCTTGTTTTATCGTTTTCTTTGGACGTGAAACCGTCCGTCGATTTTGAAGCGTTATCAGTAGGAATTCCTTAGCGTTTTTGGACTATGTTACAGTAGGAACCGAGTCGAAATTTTATTCATAAGGCAACAATACCATAGGCAATGTCCGTATGGTAAAATTTTGAATTGAACTACCGACAGACACACACTGATTCAATGTCCCGTGAGCGAGACAGCTCGCTTAGATGGAAATTTGGCATATCTTGGAAATTGCCTTAGCAAATTGGTTAAAACGTTACCCGGACCTCTAGGACAATCCGAGCTATCGATTTAGCAACTAATTGTTCACGGATCACGTGGGGATCGTAAACACGATGACCTTGAAGGGGCTCGCCCCGCCGAGATAGGAAAAGTTAAATATTTCAAGGTTTACTCCAGGAATTTTGTTACGAATTTGATAGTTTCTTCGTAATGCTCTCGGTTAATGAATGTATTTATAAAACCTATCGATTTTACTTCGGAATCCAAAACCTGACGATCCTAAAGGGGCGCGTTCCCACCAAAATGTGAAAATTTAAATATCTTAGGATCTGCTTCAGGAATTCAGCTAAAACCTTGGCAGTTTCTTCGTAGTAATGTCCACTAACGAATACAACTTCAAAACATATCGGTTTCGAGTCGGAACCCCAAGCCCGACGGCCTTGAAGAGGCCCGCTCCCAGTGAAAACGTAGAATTAAAATATCTTGATATCCACTCCAGGAATTTTGGTGAAACTCTCGCTGTTTCTTCGTAGGGATGCCCGCTACTGGACAGAACCCTAAAACTAAACTTTATCGAGTCGCAATCATAAACCCGAAGGCCTGATAGGACTCCGATCCTACCCAAAACTCCAAAGGTAAATAACTTGAAATCTACTCCAGCAATTTTAATGATTTTTGTCGTACAAATAGAGGCCCTTTAGGCCTCCCATTTGAGCTACTGAACCCGGCAAAGCCGTGGCTCATTCAAAAGTTATGAAAATTATGGACCCGGGCAGGACAAAATCCGCCCAGGGTCGGCACAACTTTCACAGAATTCCCTGCCTTATGCTGTTTTGTATGTAGTTTTATAGATAGGTGTTAGTCTTGCCTTTGCACACATTTTCCAAACTTTTGGTTTTACAATTTAGTTATACTTCCCTCCTTTTGAGCATAGTCATCAGTGCAGCTCGACTGCATCGCAGTCGCGAAATTCCTATACGCTGCCACCGTAGCAGCAGTATCAAATTTACCAGAGTTGGTAAATTTGTTAGTAGTGGTAAAATTTTTGAGCGACAAAATTGACGATATCGCTGGACGCGATGTCGAGTCTCTCGGGTCTTGGCCCGACCGACAGATTTTTGTGAGGACCGTTGACCCGGTCCTAGAAAATCAATACGTAAGGTCAAGCCCAGCCGCCGTGTGAAATTTAGTAGAGAAAGGCTGGCAGAATAAATAGTTATTAGAAATTCAAGGTTCGCCCCAGCCCCAACCGAATTATACCCAAAAATCTAGGTCGAAAAGTAGGAACTGAGCAAGTTAAGGAAACAAACCGAGTAAAATCTAGTTAATAAAACTGTTACGGTTGTCCCGACAACCGGGGCCTCCGCATACCGACTCGCTCCGTCGCGTAGAAATCGCCGGAAACGCAAGTTCAATTTTAGTACCAACTCGTGCTTCTTTTTAGAGGCTTTTTCAAGTCAAAATAGTCCAAGTTTTAGTACGCTCAGGATAGCGTTGATGACGTACGGGACATCGCCACTTATGGTTTTAGTATTCGTCAAATTTGTAGGTACTCAAATATAATTGTAACCACTGCCCTATGCCCCAAAGTTGGCATGGTAAAATTTGTACAATGTAAATGCGTAACCGCTCTCCTGCTAAAAAAGGGGTAGTAAACCAATTAAGTAGCAAAATTAATAGAAAATCAATTAGGGAGAATCGGTTTATTAGCCTATTTTAGTATGATTCTTTGGTCCGAAATCGACCGTTACAAATTAACGTACAGTGTATCTAGGAACCACTAGATCTGCATCCCGTGGTGCAGCAGCTCTTTCGATCGAGTCATCAATAATAATTTTAGTGTGAGTTTCGCAGTCGTGAGTTCCGAAAAGCCAGGAAATTCGGTCCCAACCACCGTCTACCGAGACCCTTAAGCCGTTTGAAACATAAGTCCGCCCGATTATTTTTTAACAGTGTTACAGCTCATGTTAGTGGACTGGAAATGTCCGTTTTTGACAGTTATTTAGGTCATGGATTAGCTGCAATTTTAAGGTCAAATCTTACCGCTTTACCACCGTGTTTGTGAAGCGATTGTATAGGAGACAAGATCCCAAATTAACCAGTATATTTGCACCTGCTATTGAAAATTTAATGGTCATTGTGAGTTTGTATGTATGTGCGCGAGTAGGAAGAAAATTTGAGATCATACCTTTGTCGCAACATAGGAAAATTCATGAGTCGTACCAAAGAACGCCTCCCGAACTTGCTGTTTTACTAACAAAGCTACGCAGTTGTACTTATGGAGATACGTATAATGTCTCGTCTGTAATGGTATTATGCCATTTCTATATATATCCCACTCGCTACGTTTCACTACTTGCCAATGCTTATTGATCATGTACTATAGTCTCGTGATTAGAATGAGCAAGATGTAGTCTCGCGAACGTCCCATTGTACGCTCCACCCCGCATACCTTGTTTAGTTTCCTCCTTTCGTTTACCTGAAGCTATCATTTGTCAGAGTACCCTCCCTTCATATTGGCAATCGTAGTTCCGAGCAGGTAGTTAGTTTAATGGCGCCTCTTCTTATCGATAACTAACTGTGTTGCTTGCCAGTCCTGACTTTTGATTTGACCCCTGTTTTTCATGAGTAAGGTAAGCGCAGCAGTCATTAGAAAAGGCTTCACAGTATATGCCGTGATTTGACTCAGCTGTGAGAGTTCAGTGAAAAAGGCGATGACTCCGATGGTCTGCTCATTCTCTTGCTAGCTTACCATATCCGAGACATAATGCTTATTGTATTCGACCGTACAATACGTGTCTGTCTATACACCTATAATTTTGCGACTCATCAATAAATGCTCAGTGGAAACCCAAGTTGTTCAAGTGTTTCGCCGATCTGTAGTAGCGATAGGTATATATTCGAAGGGGTTTGAAATCCGTCACCCCAATCGACGACCCACGTTCAGGTTTGACACGCGCATCGAAGAAGCAAACCTTAGCGTGCCTCGCCGATTACAAATAAGTTTGCTAATTATGATTGTTATTTAAGTACGACTCATTAAGAAAGAATTTCAAAACTCACGCTGAGCACCCAGAATAGGGAACTTAGACGCACGAATCCGACGTTAAACGTCTAGGGATTTGTCGGACCCTAGTGGGGGCCACTGGCTAAATTAGCTAAATTAGTTGTTTCGAGAAAGTGGGAACCAAGATCAAAACTGAATACGTCAAACTTTACACTTCCCGGGTTAAACGTGGATAGGGAATAGCGGTTTGGCCTGTGAGCAGGTGACGGAGCCAACCTCCCTGGGAATCTCAAAGGTAGTACCTCGTAGACTACGTGCGCAACCCGTCCGGCAGGATCAGAACACATTCTGTGAAGCGCTCCTGCGGCTTGCTAAGCTCCGTAATTTCTTGGGCCTGACCCGAATAAAAGAAAATTTACCCAATAGGCCCGCCCTTGAAGCCACGATAGCCGGGGTGGTACGGGCATTGCGTCTGGGAAGTGCGTAATGCAGCAGCGCCGTCAATTTTATTACACGTTTGGCTCGTAGTTTTTTGACTGGATATTTGCCTATTGTCCGCAGCTTATTGCAGGAGAACGTTTGACAACAGCAAGAAATAAACTATGAATTAAAAATCAAACATAACCCAGCTGGTGCTGAGAAAATTATCAGTTTCTATTGCCCAGGGTCAACCCGACGGCTACAAATTATTCTCTTTTCGTAGTGTGAACATACTAAAGACGTTGAAAATGACGATGTTCACCGGGAAATTTGTTTCACTCCTGCTTTACTCAACTCGTGTCGAATTTGCTAGCTTTTACGACAAACCAAACTTGCTACCTTCAGTTAAAATAACACCATGTCAAAACCATCACTATCAATGATTTATAGAACAATAACAACCATAATTATCAACGACTTTCGACTTTCTTCCACGCTATGCAAATCAGTACAGCATAGCTAAGCCACAATAATTAGTAAATCACAGACGATAAAACAAGATTATATTATCATATATACGCCCATTTTGTGCCTTCACAACACTCCCTGGAGACTTGAGAGTACTGAAACAGTTACCGATCGTTTGGATAGGTCGTTGTTGAAAATGCTATATTTACCAACTTCAAGGCCGGCCTTCAGTTTTACCATCAAAATCGAAACGTGCTTATTCCCAGAATTCTCTGGCAAAAAACACCTTCCGAATCCGAAATCCCATTGTTGCTATTGATTATTAGGATACGGGTTTGATGACAAGGCGATGTCAACCATCTTTAGACACGGCTGCAGCTTGCTCCATCGTAACCACATCCGCTTGTAACCGGCAGGATTGACATGGATAGCGTCCGCATTGAAAAATCGTCGATCAACTCGCCCGGCTGTAGGCACCAGGAAGTTGTCACCTCCTGGCCTTGACCAGTCACAAAATTGGAGTTGAGTTGGAAGATGGATCGCGTCCATGCGACTATCGACCCACGCGGAATGCTGTACTGCGTTGCGAGCTTTGGGGCAACCGACAACGCTGTTGATGATGACTTGTGTTTCGGGGGCATAACGTAACGCTTTGAGCTGCTCGCCCAACGGTCGCCACGAGGAAAGCCAATCCGTCCGCAAAAGAGGCGACACATTGAATCCGCAAACAATGATGACGACTCTGAACACCCGGAATGACAGCCCCCGGCGATCCATTTCTACTGCTAAACGATCGTACCGCGCGCCTCCGATGGCAATCACCGTACCTCCTTCGATTGACTTGACGTACTTTGACAAACTGTCCGACAGAATCAGTACCGTTTTGCTGTATGAGAACTCGGGGAGGACCCGGGTCTCTGAAAGCAAATCGTGCACCGCGAAAGCACCGTTCTTTTGACCGGCACAGAAGCTCTCGAACGCCAATTCTAATGCGACCCCGTATTCGTTGTGCCCCGGGAAATGTGGCTCACCGTGCTGTCTTGTTAGCGTACGACGGTTGTATCCACATGACCACACCATGTCGCTACCAGCGCATAGAAACTTCAACCGCCCGGACCCTTCTCTTTCGGGATGTGCGTTAATGAATTCCGCCTTAAGCTCCTCAAATTTCGAAAACAGCGGATTATCCCCACGTTCAAGGAGATAGTTGATGGCGGCAACGTATACATCTCTGCGGTTAAAAATAGTGCTGGTAATCCGATGTTTATCAAGTTTCTGCCGCGCCCACGGGGGAATACTGCATGGATTTTCTTGAAGCGCTGAGATGTCAAGACATGCCTGGGCATCCCCATATTGCATTTGTTGCACCAATAGCATTGATTGAGCCATAGCCTCGATCGAATTGACTGTAGAATCACCAAGGAAAAGAAACGGCGTGAACCGATGAAAACGTCCCACGTCGCAATCGCCCTCGATGACAATATATTGCATGCTGAAACAAAAAAAAATAAATATATTTTTTTTTAAATGACGGACTAGAGTTCCTCAGAACATGAGCTATCACTCAAACATTCTCGGTCGGATGGTTCTGCAGCCCTCGGGGAATGGCAAGAATGGGCGTGTTTGCTGTGCCGGTTTTGAGATCGGGTGATTGTTTGCGTCCTCATAGAATCATAGATAGAACTGTCTTCCTCGATTGGATACAACATTTTAATGGCCCGCCGCAGGATCTTGCCAGAGGGTAGTCGGACGGAGGCTGAGCGGCAGTTTCCATCACCGTCTTGATGAACTTCAACTACACGTCCGAGCCTCCACTGCCCACGTGGAACGGCATCTTTTATGGTCACAATGACGCCGGTCCGTACTGGAATGTTACTGGAATTGCGAGAGCCCATCTTGGGCGGCATTCGTTCCCGGAGTGCAGCCAGATACTCGTTCTGCCAAGATTTCCAAAAGTCGTCCAGAAGTTTCTGTCCAGTTGACCATTGCTCGATGAGTTGCGTAGCCGTTTTCGCTGGGCAACGATCCGGATACGTAGTGTCTTTATCGAGTTTGAAAGCAGGAAGTCCCACCCGCCCTCGTCGAACAAGGAAGTGAGATGGAGTGAGCAATGGCTCGCCAATGTCGGCGTTCACGGCAACCAAGGGTCTGGTATTGATGACAGCGGCTACCTCAGCGATTACCGTCTGGAGTTGAGTCAAAGTCAATCGTCGACGAGCAATGGTTTTCCGGAGCGCACGCTTCACCGATCCAACCAATCGCTCGTAGAAGCCGCCCATCCAGGGGGCCAACTCTGTTATAAATTTCCAATCGATGCCGACGGACGAAGAGTACTCTAGGATGGATGGATTTCTGACCAGACGATACAACGTCTTATTGACCAGCGCGAAATGCTTAGCGTTGTCGGTGACGATCGTCGAGGGGGATCCATACAGAGCCACAAATCGCCGGAGGGCTTGAAGAAATTGGTCTGCGGTGGCATCAACGACGACTTCTAGATGGATAGCTCTGGTTGCCGCACACGTAAATAGGCAAATCCAGACCTTTGAGCTGTTTTCGTTGGCGTTGATGAGTAACGGGCCTAGATAATCGATGCCTACGTGCTCAAATGGAAAGCATTTGGCGACACGAAACCATGGCAGCGGTGGGCTTTCCGGTACTTTGAAAGGACCCGACTCCGCGCGACGATAGACTCGGCAATTCCGAAGGACCCTGCGCACTTGATAAAACCCACACGGTACCCAATATTCTAGCCTCAACTGCGCTAGCGTTTGACGTACCCCGGCATGATACAGCTTTTCGTGACACTGGGAGATCACAAGGTCAGTGAAGGCGTGTCCCTTTGGCAGCAACTTCGGCTCCATGGCATCATATCCTAAAGCTGCCCATCGAAGACGTCCACGGCAGCGAAGGAATCCCGATGTGTCACAATACAGACCAAGCTGTCGGACGATGGCTTGCTGCGTTTTGTCATTGGACTCAATATCAAACTCTGTCGACTGCACATACATCACCCACAGTCGTTCGGCTGCAGCGATGTCTGTGGACACCAAGTTCGGCAATGCCACATCGTTGAGATTGAACCCGCTCGACCCTCGATTCAGTCTTAATGCTCGACAGTTGTTGACAAATTTCATCACCCATGCCGTGACCCGTAGCAAACGGGACAGACTGGAGTACCGCGCAACATCGATGATACATCCAACGCCAACGGCGGTTGGCTCGACTGCAGCCATTGCGGGATCTGATTGGTCATTGGTAGCAGCATCTTCGCTGGCAGCGTTAGTTGCAAGCGAATCGTTGTCTTCGGGCCACAGATGTTCGTCAACCATCAGGAACTGTGGGCCATGCCACCACATTCGGGATTGTCTGAGCGCATCCAATGGGATTCCTCGCGACGGCAAATCCGCAGGGTTGCATGCCGTCGGCACGAATCGATAGGTGATGTTAGAAGACGCGTTCAGCTCCTGCACACGGTTTCGAACGAACACCGGAAGCACCTTGGTTGACTTTATCCATCTGAGAACGCACATCGAGTCCGACCAAACTACTATCTTGTTGATGTCGACTCGAAGTTCCTTGGCGACAAAATTGGCCAATCGACAACCTGCCACGACGGCAACGAGTTCTAGTCGCGGAATGGTCACCGTTTTGATCGGAGCGAGCCT
>JASANE010000651.1:0-41126 GCA_030248225.1 Trileptium ribeirensis
CGTTCCCGTGTATCAGTAGCACACGCAACAGCATTCAGGGATTATAATTCAGCGACGTCTCGGGATACATTTGGGCATTCTTGGTGAGCGATTATCTTGTGGATAACATACTATTCGAAGACTTTATGTACGTGGTTCGAACATTGCACGACATAAAGTAAGTGGCGCAACCAGTAGGATACTGAAACCAACAATGACAACCAAAAGCAAATCGGGGATTATTCGGAAGTATATTGCTCCACGCCGCACTCAGCTTCGGGAGCTTATAGCGGAGGCACAACGGTTATCTGAACAGGTGGAAACCATTCCGGTGGAGGATAGGTTGGCGATGAAGGAGTTATTAATAAAAGTCGAGACGATCATCGTTAAGTTAGAGAACCGTGTCCGCAACATCGAAGAACAACATAACAGATGGCAGCTTCTGATCGAAGGGCTATCACAAGAGGAAATAAGCGACGAGGAGACGATACATCAACAATTCAACGCGGAAGACGATTACATGGTAGTGGTTGACGACGGGAAAGAAGAAATCGAGCTGTTGAAGCTGCTGTTGAAACAAAAGAACCAGGCCATCATGGAAAATACCGGTCTTGTGGTCAACCGCGGAGCGGGTACAGCTACGATCGAGAATGCAGAAGCAGCCGACGAAGGTCAACGCTACAAGACTGCCAAGTTACCAAAGCTGGTTTTACCCGAATTCCACGGTGACTGCCTCTTGTGGAACCAGTTTTGGGCGATTTTCCGTACGAACACCGACAACAGCCATCTGTCTGGTGTCGAAAAGCTTACCTATTTCAGAGGGCAACTTCGGGGAGCCGCTTTTAATGCCATCGACGGACTCGAAATTACGAATAACAGTTACCAAATAGCTGTGGACATCCTGAAGGAGCGCTTCGAGCGGTCAGCTGATCAAGTGATAGGGAGTCTCTACAGCAATTTGAAGCGACTATCTCCTTCATCGAACAAGGTGGCGGATTTACAACGGACTGCTAAAAAATTTTAAGGCAACTGAAGATAGAAGGAGAAGACATCAATTCGAATCGCTCCTTGGTGATGGACGTCATGAGCAAATATCCAAACGACGTATTAAAGGAGGTAACCCGCCGCAACAGTGTTGGAACTCATTCTACGGTCAGCGCGGTGCCAAAAGGCCGTTCAAGAGTACATTACGGAGAGTCACAATCTACAAGGCATCCTGGGCAACCTCGAATCGTTCGTCAAACCGGGTAATACATTGGCATCGATATCTCGTGGCGATCCAAAGTGTTCGTCGGGATCGAAAGGATGCGGGTATCAAACCAGGAGTTATGGAAACAGTGATCATGATTCGACGTCAGCATTAACGTCGATACAAAGTACGGCAAGTAAATTTAATTACAACATACCACCGAAACCGTGTTACTTTTGCGACGGGCCGCACTTTAATTCGCAATGTGACCGGTATTGTTCAGCCGAACAACGACGGAATCGACTGGTGGAATTAAATCGGTGCGGCCGATGTTTGGACTCAAGCCACGTGACAGGGCAATGTCGAACCACCGGCCAAAGGCTGCGGTGTTACTTCTGCAACGAGCGGGGTAACCATGCCTCACCGTTATGCCCTCAAAAATATGGACCAAGCTCTAAAGTTTCGTCGAAGCTGGTTCAAAAACAAACAACCGTCGGGACAATGTCAGCACTTTGCGTGGAAGAACGATCGCTTCTGTCCACTGCAGTCACCTATATCACCAATCCGGATACTGGGACCAGTAAGCAGATCCGTCTGGTCTTGGACTCCGGTAGTCATCGTAGCTACATCAACCAAGAAGTGGCCGAAGGACTAGGGTTGACAGCAAGTTCCGAATACCCCGGGACGTTATCAGTATCGGTGTTCGGTATAAAAAATCCTCGAACGGTTACGTCTGGTCAAGTACGTTTGGATGTCAAGTTGCGAGACGGTCTTCCGATCCGGATTAACGCCAATACCGTCGAAATGATTACTGGTACCAGCCTTTTTATGGGAATTTACCCGTGGCTACGCGGCTATTGCAACGATGAGAGATGCCATGGCTGACGATCTAACGGTGCCACAAGGTCCGCCTGATGTGCTTATCGGATCTGACTATTTCTGGGAGTTTGTAAGTGGTACGCACACCCAAACAGATGACGGCATTTATCTTATTCCTACATTGCTCGGTATAGTCCTTGGTGGGAGGTATATGGATGACGCTAACCCCCGTCGAGAAGAGCCATCATTTCTTTGTATCACTCAACGTTCGTCGCCAACCATCATGGAGTCGTGTTTATTCAGTCAAACAACAGATTGCATTACGGATACGAAAGACCCCGATATCGACGAATTTTGGCAACTGGAGAAAATCGGGATCACCGATCATCCGATCACCGACGACGATGTTATTGCCCAACTGTTTGGCGAGCAAGTGCGGTTCGAGGATGGTAGATATCAGGTGGGATTGCCGTGGAACGGTAACCAGCATAAACTTCCCACAAATTGGGTTCTTGCCTATGGTCGTCTTAAATCGCTGGGGAGGCAGCTGGCGAAGGCCAAACCGGCCGTACGCCAGGAATATGCTAAAGTGATCGAGCATCAGCTGTGCATTGGAATTATCGAGCCGGTATCGTCGACGGACAACAAATCCTCCCAATACGTCATTCATTATCTCCCCCACCATCCGGTGGTTCGCGAAGGTCACCAGACGACTAAAGTCCGGGTCGTATGTGACGCCTCGTCCAAATGCCAAAAACACCAACCGTCGCTGAACGAATGCCTGTATCGAGGGCCGGTAATTCTGCCCGATTTGTGGTCCGTGCTCATTCGTTTCCGCATGAACAATATCGCCATCGTAGCGGACATTGAAAAGGCGTTCCTTCAAATTGGACTTCTCCCCGAGGATCGAGATGCGACACGATTTCCTTGGTTCAACAATGTAGACAAACCTGATGCCAACGACTTTGTAATTTTACGCTTCGCACGAGTTTTGTTCGGTGCTGTCTGCAGCCCGTTCCTTTTGGGTGGAGTTATCCAACGCCATCTGTCACAAACTGACTCTCCTATCCCCACAGAATTTCGGAACAACATCTATGTCGATAACCTTATCACCGGGGTTGATGACGACGACGCGGGTATTGATTTCTACGCAGGCGCGAAGGCATTGATGAAAGCGGCAAGTATGAACCTGCGTGAGTGGTGCACGAATTCAGATGTCGTGTTACAAAACATACCGCCCCAAGATCGTACTTCTCTACGGGTTGTGAGTGTTTTGGGGATACAATGGGACAGTGGCGTCGACAATCTGCAGTTGCGGGGTAAATGGTCGTCACAAGACTCATGCTGCACCAAACGAGAGGTGTTACGCGCGATAGCATCGATTTTTGACCCCATGGGATGGTTTCAACCCTGTACTCAACAAGCTAAATGTTTTCTTCGGGACATCTGGAACACGAAGCTCAGGGTGGGACGACCGCCTAAGTGATGAAATGCAAGCTAAATGGAAAATCATTCATCGCAACATTGCACCCATCTTCGAGGTGATGATATCCCGAAAAGCTCAGAATGGCAGCTGTGATGATATGTCGCTGGTGGCGTTTTCAGATGCGCCGATCGACACGTAGTCCGCTGCAGTATATCTGCGGTCATCCGGGCCGTCAGGTACCCACACGTGTCTGCTGTTCGCTAAGTCGCGTCTCAGTCCTCGTCAAAAAGCTGTGCCCGAAATATCACTGCCTCGATTGGAGCTGTTGGGGCTGACAATTGCATCAAACGCAGCGCAATTTTATGAGGCGGTCGTTACCGCGATTATCTCCTCTTCGTATATTTCTGTTGACGGATTCCAGCTGCGTGCTGGGATGGCTTAAAAGCAACAAACCGCTTCCAAAGTTTGTGGCTAATCGAATAAAGAAGCTACGCGAAGTATCAAATGTGGAATTCCATCACGTGCGGACTGAGGACAACCCTGCAGATTTGTCAACTAGAGGTGTAACGGGCAGTGACATTGGAGCGTCATCACTATGGTGGTTAGGACCCGACTGGTTGCGATCGCCGCCAACTGAGTGGCCAACCTCGTCAGCGATCGATGTGGTGACAGATGCGGAGCTCAAACTGATAGAAGAGTGGCCTCCGTTGCACCCGATGCACAGTTTTCTCGTGGGGGAAGACTTGCGGGATGCAAGAGATACGAAACAATATCCTCTCAATATTAATCCAGCTGATTACAGCACGTTTACAAAAATAATTCGGATGACAGCGTGGCTCTTGAAGTTCGTGAAGCTAACAGTGTGGGACCGGCTAGACGCCACCGTTCAGAATAATCATCCATCGTTATTACAAATGTTCGACACCGTTACGAGAAACGGTCAACTAACGGCCGAAGATATTCGACAATCGAAAAATATGTGGATACAGTTCATACAATGGAACAAATATCAAGACTTGTTCGAATCGGTTAAATCTGGGAAACGACATCAACTGGTAAATCAGCTCAATGTCGGTGTCGATGACAACGGTATGCTGCGATGTTACGGCCGTTTAACTTATGCCAACATCCCGGAAGATGCGATCCAACCATTGCTGTTGCCGAAAGACGATCCGGTGACCGAGTTGATCATCCAAGAGACCCACGCTCAGCTTCTACACGCCGGCGTCAGTCATACATTGAATCAACTCCGTGGACTATACTAGATTCCACAAGGACGAAATGCGGTCAGAAAAGTGTTGACTAAGTGCATTATTTGTCGTCGGCTTCAGGGACCCCCGTTTGCTTTAGCAAAAATGCCGCCATGGCCTCGGGAAAGGATTTCTCAGGCAGTCCCATTTCAATTCTCGGGCGTCGATTATTTAGGACCCATCAATGTGTCTGTTAACGATGTCCAGCAAAAGATGTGGGTTTCCCTATTTACATGTTTGGCCGTTCGGGCAGTTCATCCCGAGTTTGTGACCGACTGTACGGCCCAAAGCTTCGTCGATTGTTTGAGTAGATTTATTTCTCGTCGAGGTACTCCGGAACAAATAATATCAGACAACGCCGCGCAATTTCGTTTGAGCAAAAGTTTATTTGACTGGACTTGGCATAGCATGACAACCGACGTTTCCGTATTGTCGTATATCTCGAACAACAGTATCAAATGGAAATTTACCACCGAGTTAGCTCCGTGGCAAGGTGGAGTGTACGAACGGCTTGTAGGTATCGTGAAGAATTGTCTGAGAGCGGCCATCGGCAGACGGCTTATCCGTTGGGATCACCTGGCCACCTTGGTAACCGAAGTGGAATCAATCGTCAATAGTCGTCCCATAACATACGTATATAGTGATATCGATTCGGGTAGAGCACTTCGTCCGGTGGACTTTTTAACGGATTTATCTACTGGAAGTCCGTCGGTCGATCCCACAGTTGCGACGGAGGGCGGAGATGGCAGTAAACGATTGTTACAATATTGGAAATCAAAACAACGTCGAATCGACCGTCTTTGGCAACAATGGACTGACGAATACCTGCTTGGTTTACGGGAAACAAGCCGTAGCGATCACCGTAATAGACGAAACGATATCCGGTCACATCCGTCTGTCGGGGAGGTGGTGTTGGTGAAGAATGTTGACGCTCCACGAGGAGCGTGGAAGCTGGGAAGAATCACACGAACGATTGTTGGAAACGATGGTGCAGTTCGGTCAGTAGAGTTGCAACTACCGAATCGACATATCATCAAGCGACCCATCAACCAACTGTTCCCTCTGGAAATTCCGGAGGCTGTCGATCAACCAACACAACCGGATCCGGCAGTTGCTCCTACCGTACAGCTAGATATTAGTGGAGGTGATAATGATGAACCCTTCGACGGATTTACAGAAGATGAAGTGTATCCGAATTCGACAAATACATTTACCGGGACAGTCCTAACCGCCATGCCACCATCGGAATCGGCAATGCATCAAACAAGACGAAACATTATTCGCCAGTTACATCAGTCGGCCTTCACGGTTGCTTTTGATGCGACCCCGCGAATGTTGTAACTGATTCCATTAATTCGACGGTGATGCGAGTGAATATCGAAAATGCGACAAACAAAGGGGTTCAATCGAATCGAAAATGCGACAATAGGGTTTAATTAGATGTCAGTTTGGCCCAGCTTCTTGTCTTGGGAGTGTCGTAAAATCTTTAATCAATGTACCGCTCGGCAAGATTTAACGAATAATCATCGCTGGCTTGTGCTGTTGTGTGCTGTTTGTTCCAGGCGAAGTCAACGCGAATCGACAATACGAACGACCTACGATTTTCAATCATCACCGACTGTGACATGTGCTGGTCGGCCGCGACTCCAGTCGGGCCGACTGTAAATGACTGGGAAGGGAATTGCGATTCCCCGCTCGGTTGTTGACGTTGTTGATATCTTCAGGGATTATATTAAATAAATACATATTTACGAATTTTGCCATTTCAACCGACGATATTCATCATCAATATCATCACCAGCACCCACTGTATTATCAGCACCAGTTACATTATCACCGATAGCAACTATCGAACACATCACCAACATCAATATTGAACAGTCGAGTTCGCGTCAACTGTGTGAACTACTCCAGCGTCACCAGTATCTGATACCTGGCACTGGTCAACCAAGACAGCGCATGTACACACCTCCGGCTTCCTACCGCTCCTTGTCTGTGTTACACCAATCTCCACCTCACCCTCAGTCGGCACGCCGCCTATCGTCATCTAACTACAATCGACATCGTTCCCGTGTATCAGTAGCACACGCAACAGCATTCAGGGATTATAATTCAGCGACGTCTCGGGATACATTTGGGCATTCTTAGGTGAGCGATTATCTTGTGGATAACATACTATTCGAAGACTTTATGTACGTGGTTCGAACATTGCACGACATAAAGTAAGTGGCGCAACCAGTAGGATACTGAAACCAACAATGACAACCAAAAGCAAATCGGGGATTATTCGGAAGTATATTGCTCCACGCCGCACTCAGCTTCGGGAGCTTATAGCGGAGGCACAACGGTTATCTGAACAGGTGGAAACCATTCCGGTGGAGGATAGGTTGGCGATGAAGGAGTTATTAATAAAAGTCGAGACGATCATCGTTAAGTTAGAGAACCGTGTCCGCAACATCGAAGAACAACATAACAGATGGCAGCTTCTGATCGAAGGGCTATCACAAGAGGAAATAAGCGACGAGGAGACGATACATCAACAATTCAACGCGGAAGACGATTACATGGTAGTGGTTGACGACGGGAAAGAAGAAATCGAGCTGTTGAAGCTGCTGTTGAAACAAAAGAACCAGGCCATCATGGAAAATACCGGTCTTGTGGTCAACCGCGGAGCGGGTACAGCTACGATCGAGAATGCAGAAGCAGCCGACGAAGGTCAACGCTACAAGACTGCCAAGTTACCAAAGCTGGTTTTACCCGAATTCCACGGTGACTGCCTCTTGTGGAACCAGTTTTGGGCGATTTTCCGTACGAACACCGACAACAGCCATCTGTCTGGTGTCGAAAAGCTTACCTATTTCAGAGGGCAACTTCGGGGAGCCGCTTTTAATGCCATCGACGGACTCGAAATTACGAATAACAGTTACCAAATAGCTGTGGACATCCTGAAGGAGCGCTTCGAGCGGTCAGCTGATCAAGTGATAGGGAGTCTCTACAGCAATTTGAAGCGACTATCTCCTTCATCGAACAAGGTGGCGGATTTACAACGGACTGCTAAAAAATTTTAAGGCAACTGAAGATAGAAGGAGAAGACATCGATTCGAATCGCTCCTTGGTGATGGACGTCATGAGCAAATATCCAAAAGACGTATTAAAGGAGGTAACCCGCCGCAAGAGTGTTGGAACTCATTCTACGGTCAGCGCGGTGCCAAAAGGCCGTTCAAGAGTACATTACGGAGAGTCACAATCTACAAGGCATCCTGGGCAACCTCGAATCGTTCGTCAAACCGGGTAATACATTGGCATCGATATCTCGTGGCGATCCAAAGTGTTCGTCGGGATCGAAAGGATGCGGGTATCAAACCAGGAGTTATGGAAACAGTGATCATGATTCGACGTCAGCATTAACGTCGATACAAAGTACGGCAAGTAAATTTAATTACAACATACCACCGAAACCGTGTTACTTTTGCGACGGGCCGCACTTTAATTCGCAATGTGACCGGTATTGTTCAGCCGAACAACGACGGAATCGACTGGTGGAATTAAATCGGTGCGGCCGATGTTTGGACTCAAGCCACGTGACAGGGCAATGTCGAACCACCGGCCAAAGGCTGCGGTGTTACTTCTGCAACGAGCGGGGTAACCATGCCTCACCGTTATGCCCTCAAAAATATGGACCAAGCTCTAAAGTTTCGTCGAAGCTGGTTCAAAAACAAACAACCGTCGGGACAATGTCAGCACTTTGCGTGGAAGAACGATCGCTTCTGTCCACTGCAGTCACCTATATCACCAATCCGGATACTGGGACCAGTAAGCAGATCCGTCTGGTCTTGGACTCCGGTAGTCATCGTAGCTACATCAACCAAGAAGTGGCCGAAGGACTAGGGTTGACAGCAAGTTCCGAATACCCCGGGACGTTATCAGTATCGGTGTTCGGTATAAAAAATCCTCGAACGGTTACGTCTGGTCAAGTACGTTTGGATGTCAAGTTGCGAGACGGTCTTCCGATCCGGATTAACGCCAATACCGTCGAAATGATTACTGGTACCAGCCTTTTTATGGGAATTTACCCGTGGCTACGCGGCTATTGCAACGATGAGAGATGCCATGGCTGACGATCTAACGGTGCCACAAGGTCCGCCTGATGTGCTTATCGGATCTGACTATTTCTGGGAGTTTGTAAGTGGTACGCACACCCAAACAGATGACGGCATTTATCTTATTCCTACATTGCTCGGTATAGTCCTTGGTGGGAGGTATATGGATGACGCTAACCCCCGTCGAGAAGAGCCATCATTTCTTTGTATCACTCAACGTTCGTCGCCAACCATCATGGAGTCGTGTTTATTCAGTCAAACAACAGATTGCATTACGGATACGAAAGACCCCGATATCGACGAATTTTGGCAACTGGAGAAAATCGGGATCACCGATCATCCGATCACCGACGACGATGTTATTGCCCAACTGTTTGGCGAGCAAGTGCGGTTCGAGGATGGTAGATATCAGGTGGGATTGCCGTGGAACGGTAACCAGCATAAACTTCCCACAAATTGGGTTCTTGCCTATGGTCGTCTTAAATCGCTGGGGAGGCAGCTGGCGAAGGCCAAACCGGCCGTACGCCAGGAATATGCTAAAGTGATCGAGCATCAGCTGTGCATTGGAATTATCGAGCCGGTATCGTCGACGGACAACAAATCCTCCCAATACGTCATTCATTATCTCCCCCACCATCCGGTGGTTCGCGAAGGTCACCAGACGACTAAAGTCCGGGTCGTATGTGACGCCTCGTCCAAATGCCAAAAACACCAACCGTCGCTGAACGAATGCCTGTATCGAGGGCCGGTAATTCTGCCCGATTTGTGGTCCGTGCTCATTCGTTTCCGCATGAACAATATCGCCATCGTAGCGGACATTGAAAAGGCGTTCCTTCAAATTGGACTTCTCCCCGAGGATCGAGATGCGACACGATTTCCTTGGTTCAACAATGTAGACAAACCTGATGCCAACGACTTTGTAATTTTACGCTTCGCACGAGTTTTGTTCGGTGCTGTCTGCAGCCCGTTCCTTTTGGGTGGAGTTATCCAACGCCATCTGTCACAAACTGACTCTCCTATCCCCACAGAATTTCGGAACAACATCTATGTCGATAACCTTATCACCGGGGTTGATGACGACGACGCGGGTATTGATTTCTACGCAGGCGCGAAGGCATTGATGAAAGCGGCAAGTATGAACCTGCGTGAGTGGTGCACGAATTCAGATGTCGTGTTACAAAACATACCGCCCCAAGATCGTACTTCTCTACGGGTTGTGAGTGTTTTGGGGATACAATGGGACAGTGGCGTCGACAATCTGCAGTTGCGGGGTAAATGGTCGTCACAAGACTCATGCTGCACCAAACGAGAGGTGTTACGCGCGATAGCATCGATTTTTGACCCCATGGGATGGTTTCAACCCTGTACTCAACAAGCTAAATGTTTTCTTCGGGACATCTGGAACACGAAGCTCAGGGTGGGACGACCGCCTAAGTGATGAAATGCAAGCTAAATGGAAAATCATTCATCGCAACATTGCACCCATCTTCGAGGTGATGATATCCCGAAAAGCTCAGAATGGCAGCTGTGATGATATGTCGCTGGTGGCGTTTTCAGATGCGCCGATCGACACGTAGTCCGCTGCAGTATATCTGCGGTCATCCGGGCCGTCAGGTACCCACACGTGTCTGCTGTTCGCTAAGTCGCGTCTCAGTCCTCGTCAAAAAGCTGTGCCCGAAATATCACTGCCTCGATTGGAGCTGTTGGGGCTGACAATTGCATCAAACGCAGCGCAATTTTATGAGGCGGTCGTTACCGCGATTATCTCCTCTTCGTATATTTCTGTTGACGGATTCCAGCTGCGTGCTGGGATGGCTTAAAAGCAACAAACCGCTTCCAAAGTTTGTGGCTAATCGAATAAAGAAGCTACGCGAAGTATCAAATGTGGAATTCCATCACGTGCGGACTGAGGACAACCCTGCAGATTTGTCAACTAGAGGTGTAACGGGCAGTGACATTGGAGCGTCATCACTATGGTGGTTAGGACCCGACTGGTTGCGATCGCCGCCAACTGAGTGGCCAACCTCGTCAGCGATCGATGTGGTGACAGATGCGGAGCTCAAACTGATAGAAGAGTGGCCTCCGTTGCACCCGATGCACAGTTTTCTCGTGGGGGAAGACTTGCGGGATGCAAGAGATACGAAACAATATCCTCTCAATATTAATCCAGCTGATTACAGCACGTTTACAAAAATAATTCGGATGACAGCGTGGCTCTTGAAGTTCGTGAAGCTAACAGTGTGGGACCGGCTAGACGCCACCGTTCAGAATAATCATCCATCGTTATTACAAATGTTCGACACCGTTACGAGAAACGGTCAACTAACGGCCGAAGATATTCGACAATCGAAAAATATGTGGATACAGTTCATACAATGGAACAAATATCAAGACTTGTTCGAATCGGTTAAATCTGGGAAACGACATCAACTGGTAAATCAGCTCAATGTCGGTGTCGATGACAACGGTATGCTGCGATGTTACGGCCGTTTAACTTATGCCAACATCCCGGAAGATGCGATCCAACCATTGCTGTTGCCGAAAGACGATCCGGTGACCGAGTTGATCATCCAAGAGACCCACGCTCAGCTTCTACACGCCGGCGTCAGTCATACATTGAATCAACTCCGTGGACTATACTAGATTCCACAAGGACGAAATGCGGTCAGAAAAGTGTTGACTAAGTGCATTATTTGTCGTCGGCTTCAGGGACCCCCGTTTGCTTTAGCAAAAATGCCGCCATGGCCTCGGGAAAGGATTTCTCAGGCAGTCCCATTTCAATTCTCGGGCGTCGATTATTTAGGACCCATCAATGTGTCTGTTAACGATGTCCAGCAAAAGATGTGGGTTTCCCTATTTACATGTTTGGCCGTTCGGGCAGTTCATCCCGAGTTTGTGACCGACTGTACGGCCCAAAGCTTCGTCGATTGTTTGAGTAGATTTATTTCTCGTCGAGGTACTCCGGAACAAATAATATCAGACAACGCCGCGCAATTTCGTTTGAGCAAAAGTTTATTTGACTGGACTTGGCATAGCATGACAACCGACGTTTCCGTATTGTCGTATATCTCGAACAACAGTATCAAATGGAAATTTACCACCGAGTTAGCTCCGTGGCAAGGTGGAGTGTACGAACGGCTTGTAGGTATCGTGAAGAATTGTCTGAGAGCGGCTATCGGCAGACGGCTTATCCGTTGGGATCACCTGGCCACCTTGGTAACCGAAGTGGAATCAATCGTCAATAGTCCTCCCATAACATACGTATATAGTGATATCGATTCGGGTAGAGCACTTCGTCCGGTGGACTTTTTAACGGATTTATCTACTGGAAGTCCGTCGGTCGATCCCACAGTTGCGACGGAGGGCGGAGATGGCAGTAAACGATTGCTACAATATTGGAAATCAAAACAACGTCGAATCGACCGTCTTTGGCAACAATGGACTGACGAATACCTGCTTGGTTTACGGGAAACAAGCCGTAGCGATCACCGTAATAGACGAAACGATATCCGGTCACATCCGTCTGTCGGGGAGGTGGTGTTGGTGAAGAATGTTGACGCTCCACGAGGAGCGTGGAAGCTGGGAAGAATCACACGAACGATTGTTGGAAACGATGGTGCAGTTCGGTCAGTAGAGTTGCAACTACCGAATCGACATATCATCAAGCGACCCATCAACCAACTGTTCCCTCTGGAAATTCCGGAGGCTGTCGATAAACCAACACAACCGGATCCGGCAGTTGCTCCTACCGTACAGCTAGATATTAGTGGAGGTGATAATGATGAACCCTTCGACGGATTTACAGAAGATGAAGTGTATCCGAATTCGACAAATACATTTACCGGGACAGTCCTAACCGCCATGCCACCATCGGAATCGGCAATGCATCAAACAAGACGAAACATTATTCGCCAGTTACATCAGTCGGCCTTCACGGTTGCTTTTGATGCGACCCCGCGAATGTTGTAACTGATTCCATTAATTCGACGGTGATGCGAGTGAATATCGAAAATGCGACAAACAAAAAGGTTCAATCGAATCGAAAATGCGACAATAGGGTTCAATTAGATGTCAATTTGGCCCAGCTTCTTGTCTTGGGAGTGTCGTAAAATCTTTAATCAATGTACCGCTCGGCAAGATTTAACGAATAATCATCGCTGGCTTGTGCTGTTGTGTGCTGTTTGTTCCAGGCGAAGTCAACGCGAATCGACAATACGAACGACCTACGATTTTCAATCATCACCGACTGTGACATGTGCTGGTCGGCCGCGACTCCAGTCGGGCCGACCGTAAATGACTGGGAAGGGAATTGCGATTCCCCGCTCGGTTGTTGACGTTGTTGATATCTTCAGGGATTATATTAAATAAATACATATTTACGAATTTTGCCATTTCAACCGACGATATTCATCATCAATATCATCACCAGCACCCACTGTATTATCAGCACCAGTTACATTATCACCGATAGCAACTATCGAACACATCACCAACATCAATATTGAACAGTCGAGTTCGCGTCAACTGTGTGAACTACTCCAGCGTCACCAGTATCTGACACCTGGCACTGGTCAACCAAGACAGCGCATGTACACACCTCCGGCTTCCTACCGCTCCTTGTCTGTGTTACACCAATCTCCACCTCACCCTCAGTCGGCACGCCGCCTATCGTCATCTAACTACAATCGACATCGTTCCCGTGGATCAGTAGCACACGCAACAGCATTCAGGGATTATAATTCAGCGACGTCTCGGGATACATTTGGGCATTCTTAGGTGAGCGATTATCTTGTGGATAACATACTATTCGAAGACTTTATGTACGTGGTTCGAACATTTCACGACACACCCAATCCTTTCTCAAATGTCTGTTATTTTTGTCTATAGTATATTTTCGCGTCTCGAACTCAGCTTGAAGCTCGCTTACAACCTGGAGCCATATTTGATCACATATGATATCTTCGCGCATACGTATCATGCGTTAAGTTGCCAGTACCGATAGCAATAGGTTATGTCACTCAGTGGCAAAGTTTGGACTAATTACGTTTTTCGTACTGTAAGTGCGCCCGACTTCTACAGTCAAAAAACTCACCGGAATTAGCGGTCTCATTCGGACAGTATTGTTTACAGCACAGCGAATGCCGGGTAATTCAGTTGCATGCGAGCTATTGATCGACCAATTAAGCATTCACTACTTTGTGACTGACTCAAATATTAAAATTGAGATTGAGATTATTTATGTGCGTAAAGACATACCTGCACTTCCGGCTTGCGTTTCAAACCCACCATACCTGCGCGAACCCAATACAGCCCTGAAATCTCTTGCGTGGGGGGTAGGCTACCAAAAAATGACCACACCATCGCGAAACGAAAGTATACGAGCATGGCTAAGTAACGATACTCTTCTACAAAAGATGTGAACTGGACTTTGGCACTAACCTGAATTACACAAATTTCGTTTGTACCGGCGTCGATTAGTCCAAATTCCGTTCGAATATGAATAATTCCTTTTTGTGGAACTAAAATAGTATGGAAAGCTATGTTAATATACAAAAACACGATGAACACCGTCATCTGCACATCGTGTAAAACTAAAATCGGTCTTAACTGATTAACAAACACGTTAATATTGTCTCAGATATCCGTCGGTAGTGTGAAGTTTAACAGGGGATCAGTAAAACAAAAATCGTGATTGAAATTTCTTAAAATTTTATTTTTTTTCACAATAAAAACACGACAATCGGCCAAACTAGATTGCTATTACCAGGTGGCAATTTTTCGGCCTCTAAGTCACGCGCAAAATTATCAGCTCTAAAGCGCGCACGCCTAAATGTGGATTATAAATGTAAATGGATTATTATATATAAATGAAGATTATAATAATATGCTGGCTAAGTTGACATTTCTACAACATTTAGATATGTAAATACTGGCATTAATAATTTGGAGCAACCTATTTCTCGTAACTCACACCATGATTAACTGCTTGGGTCTTCGTAAATACCGATTATTTTCCACAGTCCACAGAGTGACGTCTTTCACAGAGTGACAATTTTGTAACAATACGCGAGCACAAAGCAATTACCACGGTGTAGGTCGATCTAGTGGCGGTTATTAATTTATCGAAGCAAACCTTTTGATTCAATATTTGGACCCCGTCGTAATTTCACCAAAAACATTGGTCATTGCTATCTGTTTTTTTATTTTCAAAGTACTTGCATAAAGGTTAAAAATATTGATAGACAAAACTAAAATTACTTACAAGATATCTAAAGAAGCGTTATTTGCAACCGATTGGATAAACATTAATAAACAAAAAGCTAAATATTCTAGCCTAATTAAGCATGGCGCACAATTTTAGACACAAAACTACCAACAGCTTGGCCTAAAAGAGGTTACCAGAAAATCGAATAATACGCTTTATTTTGTACATACACTTCTCGACTGATGATACCGAGCGAAATCGTTTCAGCAGTCGTCGAGACGGTAGCGAGTGTGTTGGAGATGATTGTCGTCATTGTCGAAAACACCAGCCTAAAATAAAAAAATATTAAAATTCGTTTCCACGACTTAATGCAATCGCGAGAAAAAGCCACAGGGTAACGCGTGGCTTCCCCCAGGTCTGTTCCCCAGCACACTGTCGTATTTTCAGGTGTTTCTAACAAAACTTAATACTGGAGAAAATTTCTCCATAAAAGTCTAGGTTAGCACTATCCTTTCCCACCCCAGCACTATTTTGAGTTAGTGAAGAGGCAAGATTATGATTATTATATTGTTTTAACTAAAAACATCCACACCATAAACTTCCATGGATAATCAGCTGGCCACAGAGAAATTTTTAATTAACCAGGATAAAATTTCTTTCAAAATCTTAAAAACCTCAACACAAAAATATTTCGATAAAAAATTCAATCCCAAGTCCCAACCAACTGTTATTGAATAGAATTTTTTACATTTTTTGTCCAAAACACTTGTTAAACAGACTTCAAATATTGTCAAAACAACGATTTTACACGAGTCATAAGAAAACAATTTTAACTGAGCAAGAAATTAGTCCAAGATATAGCCATTTTTAGTTTTCATTCTAAATGAAAAATATTCAGAAGACAGGTTTCTATTTTGTTTCGCGTAACAAATGAAAATCTATTCGTAAGAGAATGATATATCGATGGTAGTGTTGCGTACGAATAAACACTGTGTTCCCTCTCTCAAAAGTAATACAACGCTCGATGAATTAATAAAAAATAATTCTAAATAAATCTAATTTTAATCGACAACGTTGACACTGTCGTGGAAACGAATTTTAATATTTGCACAAAATTAAAATTTCGAACTTATGGAACGCTATAAACCGTATTCCGTATTACAGGGCTATGTATTCATGGATGAACAATTTTAATTTGAGAATACGCAGCAGCTCCATGTATGGGTCAAACAAATAGACATCTAACTGGTATTGTTATGTTAATATTAAAGTTAGGTTCAACTTCCCACAGTGAATTCTCATGAATCCATTACTGGCTTTCCCACGGCAGGGGGGGTAACCCCGAGTATTTCGGGCTCCACCCAGGCACCACAGTTTCTGGGCTTCTTTCCAAGTTCAGCCTCCTCCCGCAAGCTATTTTTCTGTAAGACTAAAACTAGGTCAATTACTCTGCAAGGCAAATAACATGCCAATTTTTCCTTATGGAACCCAGAAAACCATCAAATTTTGCGCTATGGGGTCAAACACGAAATAATTTCCGTTAATCTATAAGTTTATACTATATAATGTGCATTATTATTGTATATTTACTGTGAATCCAGGTCGAACTATGAGAAACCAAATTTCACGCCAACAAATGGAACTAAAATTTCGGTTCCTCAGGCACTTTGGACGGGCCAGCTTTACGCCCAGAAACATCGTTACTGCACCCAACCTATAAAGTCATCTCAAAACTTAACTTAATACCACTACTTTTGAATTCTGATTGTACTGAACGAAACGAGCGTAGCAAAGAGTTGTCTCTGTTAAGAGTGGTAAACCTAGGCAGCGTCGTTCTTAGGGTTTTTAGGGAGACGCACATAAAACAAGTTCGACTGGTCAGATTGAAACGCGAGCTCATTCGAAAGTTTATAGTTATAAAGGAAATCGAATTCAACTCGTACGGGCCGTAAAAGTGGGCCAAATTGGCTCGGCTCGAAAAAGTACAGAGAAAATATGTTAGATATGGATTGCATCTCGAAAAGTGCTGGAGACACCTGAGCCCAATTAGGCCATTTTGTAAAGTAAAAAAGCTCTATAAGACAATATATATATATATATATTGTTTCGCTACGAGTCTTTCAGAATTTAGATCAAAAGGGTTATTAATGGGCCCATGAGAAACAAAATACACGAAAACAGCAATATCTCTGTAACCGCTCGAGCTTAAGTGTGTGTTATTGATCTGATGCTGTGTAACCATTCACTTTCTGCATAGCCGTGCTACTAATGTTTTTATACGCAGGGTTAGGCCGAAATAGCATATTCAGTGACCCGTGAGACTCGAGATACAAGAAAACGACAATATATCTGTTATATGGGTGTTACAGATATTATTTTGTAGAGCAACCAATACTCTATATCGCTGGTATCGTCAGTATTTACTATCTCAGTAGCTGCTCCAGCTATATGTGTATTGTAGGTCTTATATTGTAAACAATTAACTCTCCATACAGCTGAATATTGTGAGTCCCTAAAGACGCAGTATGACGATATACAGTACGTGTATGTGATTCACGTACACTTATGCGGAATTAAAAACTATGTATGTACATATATCTATTTGTTCAAAACGTGTTTACTCAAAAACTGAAGAGCATACACTGAACAATTATTGTTAGTGAATGAACATCGAGCGAGCGGCGGTAATTTTTGGCGAGTACTGTATCGCCCCAACTATATAAGTAAGACGGATGATATTCCACTTATTTTGTAAGTTGCTGTTCAGTATGTATGTGCCCGTGTGTCCAAATAGCATAGTCAACGATCAAAATTCGCTACCTTGAGAATGTAGCAAGGTACTAGTCCATTGGATCATCTCCTGAATAAAATGAAAGATAGCCTGTGGAAATACGCAACAAAAACAACAAACACACTGCAAAGGCATGGAAAGCAAGATAAAATGTAATTACAAGGGGCCCACGTTACACTGAGACGTTCCAAAAAATTTCCCTTTCCTCCAAAAGGTTTTCTCCTTCTCTAGATTGGAGCTTGGGGCCTTAGCTCAATGCTCCGAGATAAAAAATTGACATGTGGAAAGGCCAGGTAATAGTATGCGAAATTGCGTAATGCTATTCATAACTGACAGCATTTTCCGACATAACCTAAGCATTATGAAGTAATACATTATTGGCCGCATCGCCCCGAAATCGTTCCCTTCTAAAAAAGCATCAGTCTGCATCTGAAGGTCCAGCGATATATTATATAAATAGCAATATAAAACTTAAAGCGACGTTGACGACTCACACTTGGGTTCTTCTTTATTTTTTGCTAATGTTTAAACTGTTTGCTTTAATCATTCAAATGTTGGTCCTACAAGTTACTTTACGTTATCACCAGAGAGCATAATCTGGTAGTGTTTAGCATTACTTACATCCCGCGCAATACTCGATAGTGCCTGATCTTCCGCTGCATAGGCCAAACTGAGACGTCGGCGAAGAGGTGCACGCGTTGTCACCACAAAATCGGTTGTTGATGACGATGTCATCCATACAACGATTTCCAAAATAAATTTCGATTACATTCACCTGAACTTCTAAAAGCAAATCACATAATGTAGGCGGTACAGTGTTCGCCACAAATGAGTGCTGTTCGTTATATAAGTTATTATGTTCGAAACGGGTTCGAATTTTGTTCGAGACGTGTTCGAAATTTTGGCGCCGCTTTTTAAAATTATTGTTCAAGAAATGTTCAAAGTTTTTTCAAAAGTGTTCGAGTGTTGTTCAGGACTGAATATTTTTTGATATCTGTTCGATGTTCGTTCGTTCGAAAGTAGACACTCATTTTTGACCAGTACTATATATTGTAAGCTGGGAATATGTTCGAAGTTTCGGTCGATTATTTTGCACTTATTTCTGGCAGCGACTGTAAATTATTGTCTACAAACAAAGAGAAATAAATGAAGGAAGAAATACAATGCGCGTGGCTTATGTTGAAAAACGTGTTTTAAAAGAATCAGATTTATTATTTGTATCTGATTAACGGCAATATGGTTATACAAAGAAAATGGTCAATATCTACAACTCGTGCAAATCCACAATGTTCAGTATGCAAAGAAACCATCAGAGTCGACAATGGTGATTCGTTTCTGCAATGCGCCCTATGTCAACAGTTTATTAGCCGAGTGTCACCTTCGTGTCGGACGTCTCAACAGCGTTACACGACTCCATAAACCGCCAAAATTCAGCGGTACCTTTTTATTATGATAACTGTAATTAGCATGTGGACGAAGATCTGCGTGCGGTTCAGTCCCTAAAATAGAAGTATACTGATATTGCGGCAAAGCAAAATGCGATGATAGCTTCCATCAATGAAATAAATTCTAAGCTGGATGCACCCGGGCGCTCAATCGAAAAATTCCCAAGATTTTATTTTTGACAGCTATCGTAAACCCTGGGTCCCCTTTAGAGAGAGTCGGCTTCAATCGAAATTGCCGACATCAAATTTGAACCCTCCGAATACTCGGAGGTCGACCATCTGTGAGCTTTAGCTTAATTTCTGGCGAGATATTGAGCCTCGTCCATCTTAACTTTTAAATTTATGTCAGAAATTTATCTAGAGATCATCACTCAGATCTCTTAAAGCTCTTACCTAATCCTAAATCGACTGTTATCCCCCTACTGTTCTACAAAAATGGTTGGGTCACCCGTCAGATTTAAAATTTTAAATCTATTTCCCTATATAAGATACTTGGAGTAAGCTGGAAATCTGTCCTCATTTCAGGACAGATTTGTCTTCTGGTCCCCATTCATCAAATTTCCACCAGCTAACTCGTCGATTTAAGGTCAAATTCCAGCTATTTAGCGAGTTAGCTTCCCCATCCATCACCTAATTTAAGCTTAATAAGAGTCCATCCAAATTTTCTACCAATCCCATGGGTAAACGTGCAAACATTGCATGTTTACATGTCGGCTTACAAGATAAAGCCAAACATTCCTAGCTCACAGCTATTCAAATATCCCGACAGGACGTCTTCAGACGTCCCGAATGGGGGAACCGAAGGTGGGAATGAGCTTATGTCGCGGTCTGGGGCGCAGCACATTCCTATGTATCCTCTGAGCTACCGGGGATCCTATTCAGGAACTCCCAGAGCCCTCGGGAGGGCCCTAAACATACCCCCCGTCCTTCCTAGTCATATGCGTCCAGTCCGTCCGTAAAACTTATAAATTTAACAGAATTTTACATGTCCGTCCTGTTTTTGTCATGTCCTTATAAGTCCA
The DNA here is from genome assembly GCA_030248225.1 of Trileptium ribeirensis. Taxonomy (NCBI): domain Eukaryota; kingdom Metazoa; phylum Nematoda; class Enoplea; order Enoplida; family Thoracostomopsidae; genus Trileptium; species Trileptium ribeirensis. Next base: position 20,227 of record JASANE010000651.1, read on the forward strand.
TATATATATATATATATATATACATTAATATATATATACATATATTCATATATATATATATACATATATATCCATAAACATCCGCTAAATAGCGCCGTGGCTCACGTGCAAGGCTGGCAGCGATCCAGGTTCCCCTGACTAGTTATATTTAGGTTTTTAAGACTATTATTTCCTTTTAACCTACATATCACTCTGGCTACGGCAGTGATAAAATCTTAAATGCTCTTTTGAAATCGCGTTATTTTTTACAGCCGTTTGCACCGATACAGACTACAAAATTTGTCTGATATTGTTAATCACAATAAAGAGGGAGAGATTTTACTGAGAACAACGCATTTTCTACAAATAAATATCCCAAAACTAATAGTTATAGAATGCGAATAAATAAATAAACGTGTTTAGAATTGTGATGTTGAGGTTTTGAACGTCAAGTCAATTTATGGCGAGCGCACGGTGGTGATTTTCAAAACGAAATTGGCTAAAAACTTGATTATTCGAAGTTACAGTGAGCGCGCTAAATCAACCTAAAAATAACAACGGTTCCGCCGAAGATAATACTGCCGATCATCCTATTTTGTAACAACTAGTACGGAAACAACACGCAGTTTCGCTCTGTATTTCGTTGAGATATTGGTAAACTCAAAACTAATAAGTCCCGAGAATTAATTTTATGTGCGGAATACAATTTTGTCAATTTTCAATTTATGAGAAAGCGTTCTGTAATGCCTATCAGCTGCTTAAATTTTAGTCTCTGTTCGAGAGCGAATTTAAGATTTAATAGTGATAAAATCATTTAAAATGTATTGTGATATCGGTTAATCAAATCTATACTTAAGCAGTTCGTGTTCGCGACAATAAGCCGTTTAATTCAAATTCGATAAATCTTCGTTTGCAAAAATCAGTTAATTTTCCTTGAATATTCCGCAACACAAAACTGCATGATTTTCATTCCTAAAGCAGTCTGTGTTCTTCGCGAACAGTTTTGCGTTAGAATTCGACTGTCCAAATGCAATGTTTATGCAAAATGGTAAAACAGGATCTTCCTAAAGTTTACTATCAATATATTTAGCATATACAGTTTGGCTATAGTCCATCTATGTGTAAATGATTAGGTATTTTAGCTGATTCATTGAACGCTGTGTAAAACCTACATAGATGACCCGTATTTTCGACTATAATGCTCGAGTAGCTGTTCCACACACCTCGCAATAAGAAGTATGTCTTGGTGGTCAGCCTGACCAATTTTTAATTGGTTTGACTACAATCGCCCGTTTGACTACAATCTTAATCCAAGACTGTGCTAAACGGATAACCATATGCGTTGCGGGTTTAAACCCAAAACGGATGGAGTCCTGCGTTTAAATAAATGTAAAATCCATCGAAAGATTGTGGAATTGTACATTGCGAGCAACAATCATACATCACCGAATCCTGTAGGCAATAATGTTCGATGCCTACACTACTTCCATAATGTATATATAGGCCAAGCGTGTGCTGCTGCATCATTGCGCCACAAACGAAATGCTGTGTAATTTGCTAATCCATCAGGTTGTGACCAAAAATAGAAGTGCAAGCCGATAACAAAAGCAAAGACTAACGCCAAAGCTGACCTTAGTCCGCCGCAACAGACTAAATACAATGTACCTCGTATCGACAATTACGGACACACTGAGGGGGACTTGTACTAGGCTCGACAGCAACCAAACATGTAAGCTTTCAATTCCATTTACTGATTATCGGTTATTCTGAAACGAGAGATGAAAAGGATGCGAGCGACCACAAGTACCGCCAGTCTACCATCTCTCGCCAGTCATCAGCAACCCCAACATACATAGCCGACCATCGCCGAACAAAACCCGGCTAGAAAGTCGCCGTTCCAAGTTCAACAGAGAGCACTGGTTTACGTGTAGCTCGGCAACATTCATTCTGTCGTTGACGACGACGTAATGGCGCTGCTACTAAGCGTGGTGACTGCCGAGTTGATGGCACAAGTTGTTGGAGACGATGTGACGCTAGACGTCGTCGGAGTTGTCGCCGCCAACAATTGTGCTACGCCACCACCAACAAGAATTGCGCACAAATCATTGGCCTTGTCATCGTCGTTGATCTCGAACTCGATCCCTGTCGGTGATTTACGTTGACGCTTTTCGGCCATCGGCGTCGGTTCGTTTGGACGTCGACGTAGCTTTCGCGTTGCCATCGGCTTGAGCTCGGACGTGTCTGGAATACAGAAAATATAAGGGTGTATATAGTTATAAAATAGCTGACTTTTACTATTGTTATACAATATTTGTGTTAGATGTGGCTCAACAGGATAGCTAGCTAGATATTGCCTAAATCTTCGCACTATATCTTACCTTGAGTGACTATTATATTGTTATCTTCACATTCCGATTTTATAGATAGCTACAATGGCTTCTCCAAACTGGGAGGGGTGCTCATCCAAATCAAACAAGAGCTAATATCAATTCATGTTTGAATAATTCTATTCCTAAATTAATTTTAACGGAAATTATTCGAACTTGAACAAATTCAAGTACATCTGACTCTGCTAAAGGCCGTAGCTTCGACCCCCCCCCTTTCCTGGAACGATATCAAAAAATTTACGCAAACAATGCAGGTTATATAGCCTGATGAAAATTTTATTCTCGGCCGTAATCGTCGATCAAACATAAACTTAAAATATGCTGGATCTTACCCTACCCCCGTTTGGAAAATTCCAGGCTACGGCGCTGATGCTGCTATAGTACAATTTGTTCAGAGTTTCCAGTTAAATCGATTAGCTATTTCCGTTAGAATTTTATAATGCAGAGGTAAACCTACTCGAGAGTAGAATAATTTCTGTTACAATATAAACAATAGCATTAATCGTGTAAGCATGCCGATATGGTTCTATTTAAATAAAATTCAGCGCCAAATGTGCTGAAGTAGAAATGATTGTACTAGGATAGTTTCAAGAAATTTAGATTTGAACCAGCTCTACTAGTTGTATATAGATTTAATTCTGTAGATTTTATTCGAGAAAAATCATTGATAAAATAAAATCCAGGTCAGAATCAATTCTCAAATCCTTTTTCAAAAAAAAAATCGTTGTGTAATCCGCGATGTTTTCGTTTAGCCAAAATAAACTAGCATACGGGGCGCCTAAACCCGAATTTGTGCAGTAGACAGATCAATGCTTGAATGTAATATTGAAACCAGCAAACGAATAAAATAAATAATTTTCTATACGGAGAGAAATAAAAACAACTCCTACACTATTTGGACAAAAATAAATGGAAAAATCATTCACAAACACCAATCAGTTGTAATAAGACGTAATCAGCTATTGCTATTCGCTTACTGTTTGTAATTTTTCGCCAAAGGTATATAAATAATATATCTATATATAACTTGGGGATATTTAATATATATTCATCTAGCCCCACGGTTGTGGGGGCCTCAATCTTGATCACTCGTAACCACTCTTCTCTGTTCACTGTACTTGGTACGATATACGGCATCGGGTTGTTGCCATTAGCGTAGCGGCAAATATCGAAAATGTGAACAATCGTTGACAGTTTCACTCGCAAGGTCTCGCGTGATCTCCCCGCGGTTGGGCCCAGTTGTCAGGGGGCGTTGCTTTGGCCAGTGACTTCGGGATCCTGTTGTCGGGCATCCTTAGCACATGACCGAGCAGCCGCAAACGCTGTCCTCAGCAGTGTCGACACCTCAGTTCGTGACCAATTCTTTGACGCAGATCTTTATTCCTGATGTAATCGAACTTTGTCACGCCTAGAACCCGGCGTCGACAGACGTTTTCGAACGTGGTGTTCTGGTGCTGAGTAGCTGACGTCGCTGTCCACGTTCCGCAGGCGTAGAACAGAATCGGTCGAATGGCAGCATTATATATCCGAACTTTCGTGGGAACGAACACGTCTGCCGAGTTCCACACATGCCGTATGAGCGCAAACCCTGACCCGGCTCGGTTTATGCCGTTTTTAATTTCGGTGTCGAACCCCTGATCCCGTAAAAGTGCTACCCAGAACACAGAAATGTTCCGACGAGTTCCACCACAGAACCATACAATACGATGTCTTGATATCTCTCGATTCAGCAGGTCATTATCTTGGTGTTCTGCGAGCTGATGATTAGACCAATGCGCTTTCGGTTGTATCGACCCGACTGAGCATCTCGTGTTCGCTGGCTGACGATGCAGCTATGTCTATGTCGTCGGCATAAGCGGCATCTGAGAACTTCATGCCATTTGCGTCGAAAATAACTCCGTCGTCGTTAGCCGGGGCGGTCTCCATCACCCATGCAATAGCGCAGTTGAAGAGGATGGGGAACAAGATGGACCCTTGTCTCACTAAAGACTTGACCTCAAAGCGTTCAGATAACGTGTCGTTTATTCGCACACGGAAGCAAAATGGTTCGAACCGCGACTTGATAAGAGATACGATCTTGGCCGGCAGACTATCCGCCTCCAAAATCTTGTAGAGCGATTCTCGGTGAACTGAGTCAAACGCGGCTTTGCCATCAACGAAGGCCACGGCAATTGGTCCGTGGTATTCATGAAGATTCTGGAGCATGATGGTCATGCTCAATATCTGGTCAATTGTACTGAGACCAGGTCGAAAGCCGCAATGTTGCTCACGTTCAAATCGTTCCCGGTGTATCTTATATCTACTGCAGATTACTGTTTCTTGCATCTTGAAAGCAATATTCAATAGTGATATACCTCGATAATTGCAGCAGATGGACTTGTCACACTTCTTGTAAAATGGAATGACAATGGCGGTACGACAGTTTTCTGGCATGACCTCTTTGACTCATACGTCGCACATTGTGGCGTGAAACGTGTTAAAGAGGTCCCTTGAGATCTTATAGCATTCCGACGGAATCCCATCCTCTCCGGGTGCTTTCCTGTGGTGAAGATCTTTAAGCGCTTTGAGGACTTCGTCACGAGTTGGTGCCGAGTGATCGATCGCGTATTCGTAAAAACACATGAGGGGAGGTCGTCATACTTTAACGGTTCTTCCGTCGGATCTCTGTTCATCGAAATGCTCTCGACGATTGGCTTGCGCGGCTTCGGAGATCAGGCGTTTACCCGTGCTGTCTGGTATCATACTACGCACGGGATTCTGAGACTGTATGGTGAGCTGGTAGAGCCTACGGTTTTCATGTACCCTAGATGCTTGGTTCATCTCGTTCGCTAGTGAATTGAGCTACTATTCCTTAGACTCTCTGACACTGCGGCGCAAGCTGGGCCTGAGAAACCCTCGAGTTTCCTTAGATGCATGATTAAGCAGCTCGGCTTTTTATACTGTAAATGCATCTAGCCGTAGCCATCGAACTCGTTTCTTCGGTCTATATATTAAAGGTCCCCAAGTTATACTTAAGGTGCGGCTTCTGATCTTACATTTTCTTTATATAACTAGTAACTGATAGGAAACGAAGCGCAAATGCTTACTATAATATTGTAAACATGAAAACTGTTATTGTGTGCACATTGCATTCCCACGCAGAACACGACCAGGATTGAACTCAAATATTGCTTTAATCATACACAAAATTGAATTTAAGTAGCTCGCTCGTTCAGAAGTCCTTGAAGGATAATGATACCCCAGCAATTCATTAAAATTAACATGGTTTCTTCGTCCAACGACCAAAACAACGTAATTATTCGACATTATTTGTCACTTTTAAGACAAAATAGGAAATTAAGGAACAATTTCACGGAGGAATATCCGCAAAGCATAAATAATATTAAATAATTTTTTTTTGTATAATTTTAGGAAGGGTTAGTTATTTTTCGTTTTTTTTAAAAATAAATAATTTTTATTAAATCTCAGTTAATATATGAAAAAATATATAATCACATAGCAGCTAAATTATTTTATATATAAAATAAAATTTTCTATACAAACATTAAATATTTATAATAATATAAAATATAAAAAATATTATATATTATATAAAAATATTTTAAATATAAAAAAATTATAAAAAAATATTAATTATATAAAAATAAAATTATTAAATAAATTACAATAAATAATTTTAAAAAATAAATCATATATAAAAATATTAAATTAATCCATAAAATTACAAAAATATAAATAAATTATAAAATAATATATAAATATTCATATATAAAATAATAAAAATTACTACAATATTTTAATTAAAAATAAATATAAAAATTTTAATATAATTATAAAAAAAATATTTTATATTATAAAAAAATATAAAAAAAATATAAAAATTAATATTAATATTTTTTATAAAAAAAAAAAAAATTTCTCACTACGATTTAATTGGAATGTGGATGAGAAATCATTGGAAATGTGGAACCACAATTTGAAACATCTAAAAAAATTCGAATATACATCAAGTGATGAGGTATGCACGACGCACACATACAAACAATAAGTTATTGCTTAGTTTGTAGAATCTATTCTTATAACACTATTCGTAGAATATCCAATCGCTACGCTTAATGAAAAGTTCACTGCAGAAGAACCCTAGACATTTTAGTCACATTGAAATCTTTCAATTTCTGTAAAACTTACATTATGTCAACACAATATTGACAGCAGTTTGACAACTAATTGAAGCTTTGGATCGATGGACAATAATTTGTAAATCTCACCCCCGGTTAGATCCATTGACTGATAATCGAATTCAATTTGTTTCTTTTTTTTCTTCGAGATCGACAATCATATTTTCACGAATATCGGCTTTTCGCTCCTACAAGACAAAAAATTAAATGTTCTTCACAACAGAGTTGCTGCTATTTCGAAAAAAAGGCAATTAAGTTCGTTGCCGCTGTTTCGAAAAATAGACTCGATATATGCTGGAATCGGGGCGGAGCATAACAAATACGGATCGCGCATTCGACTTCATTTGCGACTTCGAGGAAGGGCGAAACCCTAAGTTAAAGTCTCCGGTAAAAACAAATTTGTTCATCCAGAAATGATTTATACACTAGCGAACACGAGCTTAAGTCCTAATTCTAGGCAGTCACTGCTGCGTCATTAGCACTGCACAAATTTGATAATTTTGACGTCTATGCTACTACAGAACGTTCTTTATCAGCAGTGCATTTTTCGGTCTTAATCAAAGGTAACTTCCAGTTCATACCCCCAGGTAAAATGCCAGAGTCCATAAGTTTCGTACCAGGCTCATGCCCCCTGAAAATTTTTTCAGCGAATGGAGAAGATAGTTGATTATAGCTAACGCATCGTATAAAGTCGTACCAGACTCAGGCCCCCTGAAAAAATTTTTTCATCGAATGGAGAAGCTAGTTGATTATAATTAACGCATCGTATAAAGTCGTACCAGACTCATGCCCCCTGAAAAATTTTTCATCGAATGGAGAAGCTGATTATAGTTAACGCATCGTATAAAGTCGTACCAGACTCATGCCCCCTGAAAAATTTTTCATCGAATGGAGAAGCTAGTTGGTTATAGCTAGCGCATCGTATAAAGTCGTACCAGGCTCATGCCCCCTGAAAAATTTTTCATCGAATGGAGAAGCTAGTTGATTATAGCTAACGCATCGTATTAAAGTCGTACCAGGCTCATGCCCCCTGAAAAATTTTTCATCGAATGGAGAAGCTAATTATAGTTAACGCATCGTATAAAGTCGTACCAGACTCATGCCCCCTGAAAAATTTTTCATCGAATGGAGAAGCTAGTTGGTTATAGCTAGCGCATCGTATAAAGTCGTACCAGGCTCATGCCCCCTGAAAAATTTTTCATCGAATGGAGAAGCTAGTTGATTATAATTAACGCATCGTATAAAGTCGTACCAGACTCATGCAACCTGAAAAATTTTTCATCGAATGGAGAAGCTAGTTGATTATAGTTAACGCATCGTATAAAATCGTACAGGCGGGCGAACGACCAAGTCTGGCATGAATTGAATAACCTATAAAATAAAAAATTTCCATTTTGGAATATGAATCTTCATAACTAGATCGGATAGCAACATTACAAATCCCGCCATTTTGTATGGATATCCAGATACGAAAAACAATAATACCGGACCATCAGCTAAACTAAATGAACAAAAACACATACAAAATTCTATTATAGTTGACTTCTATCATATTTTTAAATGCATCGAAACACGTCCGCACCTGTGTATGCCAAGATAAACAATAACCCGCCGGACATGAATACAGACTGAATCTCGGCAGGTGTGGCCTGGACTAGTCCATCCAGGACTGTTTCGCACCGATCGGTGAACTGAGGCTGTAGCACTATCAAGAGCATAGCCAGTTTGACTCGTTGGACTCCGCCGCCTGGATTAATGGAGCTAAACTAATAAACGGTTCCTCATTGGCATCTTGTGATAAACAAAAACTGGCAAATGTGTCATTAGCTAATTCGCTTATACATGTGATACATCAGTGTACAACAATTTCGAGTATTTCACGCATTACTGATAATTTTTGACTGTAGTAATTCGCGCGGCTATTGGAAGCCGAGAGAGTATGGTAAGCCCTTATTTTGACTTTTAATTGGACACCAAAAATTATATATATAACTGTCAAAGTTTACAAACCATAACTCTTTGCTCAGAAACACGAACAGGAACAAAAACCATACGACTCCGTATCGCACTTAAACAGATCCAAAATCCGCTCTAGTTATTCTTACAACGGAATCCCTAAGCCACAAATGCAACAGAAACTTTGAAATAACCACAAACTTAGCTTACTTCAAACTCTATTTTGGAAAGGCGCTGCTCAGCGTGAAAATCTTGCACAATACGTTCAAGCTGAAATTAAACATGACGCATATGCATAATTTAACGTTAAAAAGGCACAAATTTAAAACATCTGGGCATTTTGACTTAATTTGGTCCAACAATTCTTACAGAAGCAACATGTGGAACACATAATATAGTTACAATCACAATTAAATGTTAAAAATCGAACGAAGTCTCTTTCGATTTCGATAGTTCTCGTTTAGAAACGAGAATCGATCGGCTTGCAACTAATTTAACAAAGTTCGGTTAGTCGAAAATAGGTTCGATTGCGATATCGTTCCATTTCGTTTGCGCACTTAATTCTGTTTGTAACTGTATGTCAATATATGGAACAATAATATATATCTAAATCACGACGTAATCGAATTACGTTCAAATAAAACCTGTTGCAACATAGCTGTTTTTCTCAAGCTGAGGTAATGGTTTTGGCTGGCTACGGCTTTCCGAAATGAGGAAAGGGTATCTTTGTGGTCCCGCATGTACATTCTTGATAGAAATTTCAAAGTGAGGGGTAGGGGCAAAATTATATTCTATGTATTACATATTTCTATACTTGCGAGTAGTTTTAATTGTGATGCAAATATTTCCCGGATTTAAATAACATTTTAGCGTTATAAATTAAAACAAAAATATATTATTAAATATATTGAATATGTAATTTAGACACGTACACAGCTATACTGAGCATCAACTTACAAAGTCAAGCAAATATTACACGTCTTGCCAGAATAGCTATGGAGCTATACCGGCTTATTGCGCATTTAGGGGATATATACATTGAAGATAAATTGCTCTACAAAATGAAACCATGAACAACGATATAGTCAGAGCAGAGGTTGAGATAATTCCGTTTTCGTGTATTTCAGGCCTCATGCCCACAGTTAAAATACAATTTTGAGCAAAATCATAAAATACATTGTAAAGGCTTATTTGCTTTATAGAATTAACCCAACTTCATTTAGATATTTATCGGTTGTCGAGATACTATGAATAATGTGTTTTCTCGGGAGCCTTAGCGACCCGACTCGAGCTCTTTCACCACGCTTTTCCTGGCGGAAGTTGTTATAATCGTACTTTGGCATAAATCATGAGTGTCGAAACTTCATCGGCTCAGGGGATTAAATGGTGTCAAAAAGGGAGGTCCTTGGGGAGGGTGAATAATTTTTGAAATCTTTAGAAACTCGACATTTTTCCAATTTTGCTAAAATTTCTACTTGAGAAAAAATTTTCCTAATTCCCCACACTTTTGACAATTATTATATATACACCCCATTGTTTTATTTATATTTTACCCATTTTTTAGAAAAAAAATTTCGCCACGCGGCGGGCAGGCGGGAAGATATGCAGGTCCTTTAGGGTGGGACTAGATTTGGTGTAAGAGAGGGGTCCGCTTTTGAGGAGAGTAACCCCCCTAAAGGTCACATATGACAAAATTATCGAGAGAAACAATCATCCCTGCCAAAATTGAGCTATGCATGTCACTTCAAAATACCAATAACGAACATTGCCAAATCTCAGCATTATTAAGTGAATCAGCTTAAAATACTGACAAAATTTCAAATAAAGCATAATTATAGCAGTAGCGTGCGCTTAAAGTTCGACATATAGACAACTACATAAACGTCTATATATAACATGCGTCAAACACAGCCAACACAGTTCGAAAAGAGGCAAAAGCCAACACTTTCATGGCGATCCTTGTTTGCTGTCAATGCCTTCGTCCATCTCAGCATATTTAGCGAGTTTATTAAGAATGACTGTTTAAAAAAAGACTTTGCATTTAAGCAAAAAGATCGCTAAAGCGAACAACAATGACACATCGCAACTGCAAAAACTTATGTGTTATACAGATAATGCTGCATCGAGTGAGGCAAACAAAATTTTAGCAATATATATCGCCTACCTCAATTCCGCGAATAACCGAATTGATAAATAGTCGATCCTTGTAGTCGGCGTTCAACTTTTCCACTCCGGCCACATAATCTCGCCACGACTCAGCGCGTCCATCTCCGCCTTAAGTGAAGCTAATTTTTCTTCATATGCCCTATAACGATGCACAATGGTTACACTAAAATTAAATAAAATTATATATTGTTTTGGAAAACAAAACTAGACTATTAGCGATGCTGCGTTGTTGCATAATGATTTAAATGCATAGTCAACCCGAACTTAGAGGGAATACAAATTGCTATGTGCCGTTAAAAGAGGCAATCAAAACAGAAAATATTAAAATAAAATATATTTTTGAGGACAAACGCAAAAATCGCGCGTCATTAATTGGCATAACTTAATCAACAGTGTCCTATCAAGACCGCATAAAAGATGCGCATAGTCCCAGGGCAGCCCGAAGATCGCCACCTGAACTTCCACTATTGGATACTCAATCCGCCTTACTTTCCTGTTGTAGCCGCTGTGAGCCTAGTTGGTGATTCAGCAATTACGTTATACCAGTAAATTCTGACCTATCCACAGCCTCCCGAAGAGTGGAGGAACATCACGACCCCATGTTCATCATGAGTGAAAATTCAAAGCGCAGGAATAAAATTTGCTCAAAAACGCCAAATCTATCCATTTTTTCATATTCCTTTAGCGTCGCAATTTTCAGGAAACAAAACGAAATTTTAGCGTTATGATTAGTTGTGATTAATGCTTAAAACATTTCGTTTGCAGACAACATAAATTTAGATACAAAAAAAGTTTCAATTTAGTTGAACATGGGGATTTAGACGAGTGGGAGACGGGCATAACTGAAAATCTCACGAACATGAGGTGATTTGAAAAACGCTGACCCTCTCCCGAACATGGACAGGCCGGTAATTTTATAACTAGTAACTTATTTTATCGCCATGCTGCTGAATTCAGAGCGTTGAGTATGTTGTTAAGCGAGATGTATACAACTATAATGGACATAAATTACCAAATGTGCTAAATATCAAATAGTTGAATAGAAACACTCGCTTAATGTGCATTTAGGAAAAGTAGTTCTACAAAATGAGACCAATAACAGAAATATATATAGCTGGAACGGTGGCGGAGATATTAGCACTTTCGTGTAATTGGATCCCCTGGGTCCATTAGTTTTCACGCAACCCACCAGCAGAAATAAAAATAACAGATTTAGTCTACAAAAAGAGACTAATACCCCACATATAGTTTGAGCGGTTGTAAGTATATTGCCGTTTTTTGTGTATTTTTATTCCTATGGGCCCACTAAAAACGAAAAGCACGTAGCGAGCGCAGCTTCATCAAATGAGCGAGCGCACAATTGAGAAAAAAATCTTTTTCCGTATGTTCGTCGCGTTGCTCTTCACCAGAGCGATGGATTTTCGAAAGTAGTCTTATTCGAAGCGTGACGAACTGTAGTTGTGCAACTAGCTTTATATTTGCGCTTCTCCCATAATTTTCTGCCTAAAATTTTAACAAAACCGACACGAAGTGGACTTTTTAATTTTAGCAACCCAACGATTTATAACTAATGCCAGGCGAATCGGATCGCAAAAATAGAGACTACGCGGAATTCTCTAAGCAACAACTACAATTGCGCTACTAAGCATTTTTGACAGTACAACATTTTTGAAGCTACGAGTGAAAGTTTAAAAAATACCCTCAAAAAGTGAAATTTTCAAAATCTTTACAAAACACGTTTTTGCTTGTTGCGGTGAACGATATTATTATGGTTATGTAACCCGTTTTATGGCTTCAAAATTTTAACCGTGGATGATTAACCCTGAAGGACGGTTCAGGAGCATAATTTGGCACCAATTCAGCCAATTTTGCCACTTTTTCAATATAGATGTATGTGCGTCATTAGAATGTTTCTATACGGTTTAGATGTTGTTGAATGAGACAAAATGAGTGTATTTGCGTTGTACGCATCAAAATAAAGCAAGAGTGGCAAATTTACAGCATAAAACTCATTCTTCAAATTTTTAATTTGTATTAAATTCTATGATTTATAAATTTCATAAATTTTCGTCTTTTTGGCCATTAGAATAGAGACCGTACCGTAGCCATTGAAGTATAATTGCTATTATGGGCGTCTAAAGAGGCTCAAGACTCCAGATATGGAACTACTCAGGGCAGCATACGCGTACTCGCTCCATTTACCATCGCTTTGCGAGTTACTAGTGCGTTTTACAGAAAAACGAAGTTTATATATATAAATAAATATATATTTATACTGGCCTGTCCACAGCCCTCCGAAAAGTGGGCGGGGGAAACTTCGGGGGCCCCCATGTTCATTCTCGGGGGAAATTTCAAAGTGGGGAGGGATAAATTTGGCTTAAAAATACAAAATATTTCCATATTTTCATGCATTTTTACTACTGTGAACGTACTTTCAAGCTAAAAAACAATATTTTAGCATTATAAACAGTGGTAATTAATGTTTAAAAACAATTTGCAAACAAAGAACATAAATTTTCAGACATAAAAAATTTTTGGAATTAGTTGAACATGGGGGGTTTCGGCCGAGTGGGGGGACGGACATGGGGAAAAACTGACTGTGGACAGGCCAGATATATATATATATAGATATAGATAGCTAGATATATATATATATATATATATATATATATATATATATATATATATACATACATATATATACATATATATATAGTGATCAGGACGTTTATGCGGCGCCTACTTTGTATTTTGTGAATCATTTTCCGTGGCAACAATAGTGTAGTCAGCGAAAATGGAGAATATTCTCCACTGTCAAATTAACAATTAGTTTGAAACATCGATCGGATTCGAAAAGAATCCGACAAAAGAATATTTATTGTATGTGTCACTTACAACCACTTCTTTTCTGAATTTTCTTCTTCAGTCGAGCAATCTTTCTTCTGCATCGATCGTATATAGTATGCCAACGATTTAATAGAAGTATAAAATAGTTCAGCTACAACCATCAAACTAACGTAGTGTGGAAATGAGAATTAATGATCGTGTATTTATTAGGAATCTGCCTCTGCAACTACATTTACACTAGAAAGTAACTCCGGTTTCGGCGAAAATCATGTTCCGGTTGCGGCAAAAACCATACCGGAACCCGAATTCCGGTTTAGAAATTGTATGTTTTAGTTCATCTGTGGTCCAAACATATGTAATATATACACAATGATCATGTTCCAATACAACTAAACAAAACAAAACATCAGTTCAGCAAATTGCCGTGTGAAAAGTTAGTAGCACAAGTAATTTCAGTGCGAATTTTTCATCTTAACCGTGCAGGAGTTTGTTAACAAACCAAAGCCACCTCGATGTTTTACCAGCTATTTTACGCATTCAGAAGTTTGCGGGGTATGTTAGAATTAAACCGATCCAACCCGGTAACAGAGTATGGATTATTTAGAAGTACTTAGCTGTAAGCTTGGCTAACATAAATTTCGTCAAGCACCAGCCAGTGCAATTGTAAACTTTCTAATCAGTCTTCATTGAAATAAAGTAACACGTGTGCAACGCAGCCAGAAACGTTCTTGGCAACGAACTGTATTTATTGATACTGTGCGGGCGTTAAAATTTAAGTTGAATAATTCTGATAGGTTTTGAGCCGTGCTGTGGCGTGTTTAGGAAACGGGCCACAAGATAGCCGTAGTGCCAAAATAAATTTTAGATTAAAAATAATGCCAGTTAGGCCACAGCTTATCTTATGCTAAAATACTTGCAAAAAGTAGTTAAAGCAGTATGATAATAGGCATACAAAATTAGTTCTATAAATGTACATATATTTTAAATAATTCTGGAATACACCATGCTTCGCCATGAAGTGCTCGAGTAAGCGAATCCACAACATCATTTTGTAATTTTATAAAATTTCCTTAGTGTTTACAATAATTGAGATGATGTAGAAAATTAACGGTATACCCGTTGTCAATAAAAGTATTTAGCTAAGATACCATAATAAGCTATATTGGCTTTGAAAGCATCAAACTCTGTGTTTGTATGACCGGGTAGCCAGGGCTAAGGCAGGAGTTGATACAGGGTTTCATTATAAAAACTACATATGACTGTTAAAATAATGCTTTCTACCGCCCCCGAACACCACGCACTGATTCGTTCTTTTTTTAACGATATGACTTCACGCACCAATTATCGCCGTTCTCCTGATAATGAAGTTATAAAAAATCAATAAAAAAACAAAATTATAACTTCAACCTAGCAAACCAGAGCACAAAGCAAAAAAATCATCGAACAAAAACTATCGCTGACTCAGGAACACAATATAAAACGACCTGTTGCATGGTGCACGTACATACAGTGGTGGATTTACAGAGTTATAGAATTCTCATCTACATAGGTGTTGCGAACAACTATTCGGTATTCGGCCGAATAGTAGGGGCCGAATATTCGGTATTGAGTGAAATTAGGTATTCAGTCGTTCCCTAATTGGTGGATACATGCACCTAGGTTCGTCAAGTTAGCATCTATTTCTGGTAGCTTCGCAAAATCCGACTATCTGAAAATTTTGAAAACATGTATATATGTGTTAGTTTAGTGTGGACGAGTGACACAGGATTTCTACTAAAAAGAACGAGGGTAGTTGGATCATAATCGCCAATGTATATATGTAGGTATGTGTCACTATCTCATGAAATCGTGAACTGTAATATGAAATCGTTTAATCGATAAATGCACGGCAAAGAAACTATTTGCAGAGTCATGTGATCGTAGTATATAACAAAGAAACTATAACTATTTGCCGAAAAATAATAAAAAAACTTATAATAGAAAGAAAAACGACGCAAGTAACAAAACTCGTCAATCTTCAACCATCTTAACGGCCATCTTCGATAGCTACTCCTCAATAGCGCGTAGCTAAATAAAAATTTATTTATTAAGTTGTTTCGTCACCTATGATTGCTATTTCTTGTTGATTCGCTCGGTTCCGCTCGTCGTTTATTTGTTTCCGGATCGCACGTTCGAGTGGTAAATATAACTATATCTTCCGCTATGTCTCGTACGGTTCCAGCTTTTTGTTCGAAGCACTTTAGTCGCCAAATTATTGTTCCGTGGACAAATTCTTGTTTTTGCTCCAGATTCATCCTCGCCACTATTTCCATATTGAATCCATATCTTGCGGCTTTATGTTCACATCTTTCTGTGACTGATCTATACTTCTTTACCCATGGTGTTGTTGGTGGCTTAGGATTTTTTCTCTGACTCGTTGCGGATATGTACATTGTTTTCGCTCTCCCGTTACTGATTGATAAGATATTGTCTCGTACTTTCTTTTTGGTTCTTTCGATCTCTGCAAACGTTCTCGCGATCAACTAGATTAGTATTTTCTTTCTGACGTCTTTCTCCCGCGTTCAGCCGATTTTTAATTTTTACGTATGTTTTCTATGAATTCGCGTGGAGAAGATCTTGTTCGACTGTGTTTTGCTCTTCGGCTTTCTCTTTTTGGTGATCTTGATGGTCTTTTTGTTCCTTGTTCTTTCATAATTCCTTCTTCTGTTTTTCGTGCTATTCCTTCAAATATTTCGAATGCATTTCTTGATACAAGTTTTTGGTTATCTACCATATTCTCGTCGCCTTCAAGTGTTAGGTCCTCAAGTCGTTCTGGTATCTTTTTCGTCGTTCATTTTTTACTACTTTCGAAGGGTATAGTTTTTCCATCGAACGTTTCTTCTTCCTCTTCGTTATAATCAAGTTCTTTTCCCGGGCGATCGATCTCTTCTTACGGCGTTGAATCTATTTCCATTTGTTCTTCATTATTATTTGAATCTGTAGCTTGTGCGTCCTGGAGAGCTGCATGCGAACGGCTTGCTGGCTCTCCAAATTGTACTTCTTTTTCCTGTTGTACTTTCTGTTGAG
The DNA here is from genome assembly GCA_030248225.1 of Trileptium ribeirensis. Lineage (NCBI taxonomy): Eukaryota > Metazoa > Nematoda > Enoplea > Enoplida > Thoracostomopsidae > Trileptium > Trileptium ribeirensis. Next base: position 36,806 of record JASANE010000651.1, read on the forward strand.
CCGTTTCAATTATCACTTTTTCTTGCAACTTCTCCATGTTTGTTTTCTTTTGTATCCGTTGGATTTCTTTATCTACAGATTGTGTTTCTGAAAATCCGCTCGGTTAAGTCCTATATATCGCCCGTTTTTGCTGCAATTTGAGCTCGTTGGTTCATGAGTTCATTTTGTCGTTCTGCGTTAATTTTATACCACGGGCTGTTATATTGCCATCTTCTTCAAAGTTGATTTCTTCTAAGAAGTGTCTAAATTTTTTTCTTCTTCGACCGCTTTTTCGTCGACTTGGCATAATTTGAATTCGTTGCTATCGAATTTCTTTTGTTGGATCGTTCGATCCATTCGCATTTCGTAAATATTGGCTTTGAACATTCTCGGTTATTGTATTTGGAATTGGATCTTTTGATCGAATTCTTTTTGAATTATTTCCAATGCTTTGATCCTGTTTTGCTCTTCCTCCATCGTTTGAGGACTTGGTTTGACATGCACTTTTGGTGTTCTGTGACATGGATATTTCTTTATTACTTTTTCCATTAGACGCCAGACTTCTTGTTGTTCTCATCTGTCTATTATCATTTCATTTGCTCGGCATGCCATCGCTAATATTAGCGGAAACAATAGCGTTACGTCGCGGAAACTTCGAATAACTTGGCTGATTGTCCATGCATTTCCTTGCCATTGCCCGCCTTGATATGGTGACCGTATTGGTATGAACAGTTTCTTTCTAATATCAATTTCTTCATAGTATTCGACCTTTCCGCCTTTCTTTTTGAGAACGTATGTTTCCACAGGTTGTTGAGTTGATATTTGACTTAGTTCACCAAGCATTCTATGTAATTCGCTCTCGTCGACTTTTGTTAAGCCCGCAGGGTACGGTTGTCCTTTCTTTTCGAATGTTTCGTTCCACATGTTTCCTCAGTTCGTATGTCATGCCAGAAGATGATATTTTCTTTTAATTGTTCGTAGATTATTTCTGGTATTTTCCCTTTGAATTGTGCTACGTCGATTATGCCCAATTCTCCTTCGCTTGTTTGGATCGCTACATACCGTATGACTTTACTTGCCATTTCGCTCGTTGTATTGTCCCAAAATTGTAGGTCGATTTATGTTAGACAGTCTGAGTGAATGCAGTTTTGTTCTTCTTTTCATTGCTGCTGCTTTTAATTCCGCAAGTAGAACTTTTGCTACTATTGTTATAAATGTGATGATATTAGTTCTTGACTGCTGCATAATTTTGGTGAATTGTTCCGGGCCTTTTTCTGTCTTGATAATGATTGTCACTTGGCCCGTTCGTAAATTGAATCGGAATACTGTGTGATAATCCGTTTATCTTTGCCACCATCGTGTAATATGTAACGACGTTCTTTTGTCGTTAGGATATGGTGTGAAGCCCATTTGGCTCAGGTGTTTGGGTTATTTAGAAATGAGATACCTTGCAATAGTTTGGTAAAGCTGCAACATCCACTTATTGTAAATTTGTCAGGATGATTATAAACTAGCCAGCGTGTAGCAAACATTACATCCATGCCCATTTTTCATTGGTTGGATAGTCGGATAGTAGCCAGACCTGCTGATTTTGCTATTTGCGGCACATCGGCATGTAACAAATGTTAGGCAGCTGTGCTATCGATAGCGACTATTAGTCCTTTAAAAAGGAAAAAAGGATAAAGAAAAAGAAAATAAAACCCTCCGGGGTGCTAGAATTTATCGACTAACTCAAAATTGGAAAATGCTACTGCCTAATTACATATATTGTTGCTAGGAGTACATACATGCATAATGTCGACTTGGTATGCAGGCGGTATTTTGGCTTCCTCAGTGGATTGTATCTTTTAGCGCGACACGTATATAGACCAGATGTCAGACTTCAAATTTCCATACTAATAATCCTACTTTTGAATAACTCGTAAATAACAGTACTAACGAACATTGCATATCCAAATATCGCACAAATCCGCAGAACGCATAAGTTAGATCACTCTAGTATCAAAGTCCAGAAATTTAGAATTTTCTGATAAAAGTTACATTTTACGTCGATCTCACTGTTTTTACGGCGAGCTTAATTTAAAGTGAAAATCCTGATCCTGGCGCCGGTGACATATGTGTGCCGTCACGCGTCCCCGATCCGGCATGTTTTGAGGTTGTCATGAAATTTACATATTTTGCATTTACGGGAATATTAGGATCAGATAATCTTATCACACTTACGGATATGAACTTCAAAGTTACTTAGCGTCCTTAACTTTCTAATATTAGGGCCGTTTGGTTAAATATTAACCTTATCACATTTATGGATCCAAACTACAAGGTTACTTAGCGTCATTAACTTTTGACGCCATTTGCTATTAGCATTAAATCGTGAAACGATTTCACCGCTAATGTAACTTGAAGGATGTTTTACGAATATATGGCCATAAACATCACCAATTCCAATTTTTTTTCGCGATTTTCTTTTGTTGTCATATATTTCTGGCTTTTAGAGCGAATTCCGGCCCGTGTGACAATTTATCAGCCTCGGTTTTTTATATATATTCGTAGGGTCTGGCTCGACCCAAAAAGTGTATTGCTTGTTCGCGGCTAGAATGACTTCAGAGCCGCGGCAGACTGTGAAAAAATCCGGCCCTGCTGCACACATCTTAAGGCAATGATGCATATAAACGGAATTTTCTGTGCTATGTAATGTTTCTGAATTTTCCTCCTAGTACAAAGCTGTAAGTAGGAGGCAACTTTAAATAGGAGGCTACACGTTTGCTACAATAACTATTTGATAAAAGCTTCTATTGTTAAGCTACAATATATTTCATTTATATGTTTATTTATAGACAGTTAATTTACAATATGTTTATCCTGTTCTTAAGCTGTGAATTTGATGCAAAAATTGCGTTATTTTCTGGAAAACCACAAATACAAATAACGGGAATTGGAAGTTCGCGAAACTAAAGTATGTTTATATCAAACGAAACGGTTTATTTCGCGTCAATACAACAGGTTTTATATCAGTTGGATAACTGGTGATACTTGTATATATGTATGACATCACCAGCTTTAATATTAGATAACTAGTAATAATCGTATTTTTTAGTAAACATGTAATATTGTTGGTCTACCTTTTACATTTTTGCATACTTGTCCGAGGTCCTGGGAGTGTTAGCCGGGCCTTCTCGGGGCAGCCGGTTTTTGCCAAGGGTGATAGAGTGTTATGCGGGTGGGTTAGATGGGCGCGTTCGGCGCCTGGGGCCCCACCAGGCGTGGGAGGTTCGAGCACATGATATTTGGAGAGTGTGCGTCTGGCGTCGAGGGGGTCTGACACTTCAGGGGTAACTTAGTTCGTTGTCCTTGTCTGTGAGCATTTCTGTAACCTAAATGTATATAGGACACCGACGGAGAAAAAACGATTTACTACTAATTTATTTATCATATATTTCGGTTGGTAATATGTAGTAGTTAGCCAGGTCCACGAGGGGCAAGCTGGTCGGTGAGGGAGTTGTGGTGCGGCGCGTTGGGAACATAATGAGTTATTAGAGCACGTGCCATAGTGAGGTCGGGGCTTCGCGCCGAGTGGGAGTAATAGCCTCTAGTCCTGGTCGGTAAGCAGATATGGTCCAAGCTAAAGGTACGACACGACAGCTAAAACGACTACTAATTTCTCTAACATATGTTGCGTTCCTTAATATATGGATATTATAACATAGCTAGCAGAATAATAAAATATTAAGCATTTTTGTCCTTTATATTTTTGTTAGGGTTGACCAGGCTACCAAGGGGATCCCGGTCCAAACCCGTTCCAAAACCCTAAAATTTCCCCAAAATCCGGGATGGAACACTAGTTTGCCTCCCGCCCTTTAACGTCCTTGGGTTGTTTTGTTCTTGTTTCCTTGTTTTCGAGTTTTGCATAATTAGCGTCAATTGTTTTTATTAGCTAACTAGCGTTAGATTTTGTTTTCTGTCTTCTAGTCAGTCTTCTTCTGGTTGTCGATGGATCAGGTGACGCTAAATTTACGCTTCTATCACGCACGCTTAGAAAAACTGTATATTGTTACTTGTCAGGCTTACCTCGCTTCAGCATCTGAGATCTTAGGAAGTTTACTTATAAGTGTTATTGTTTTAACTTCCGGTTTCGACAATTGGTTATTGATTTACTTGCGATTACCTAGGTATCTCTTATTGTTCCTTTTGAATTGTTTGCTTTAATTATTGCTAAGGGTTGACCAGACTACCAAGGGGGTTCCCGGTCCAAACCCGTACCAAATCCGCAAAAATTCATTCCCCAACCCCCCAGTTAATTGTCACCACAAAATATTCTATTATACCCTTCCTTTCCTTTCTC